>PVIR01003265.1:0-91195 GCA_004026965.1 Petromus typicus
TGATACATAAGTGGAATCAGGTGAAAAGGGGCCATGATGGGTGGGGAAAGAGTTCTCAGAGGAAGCAAAAGAAATGGAAACAGCCTGGTATGGCGCCGCATGCCCATGATACCTGCTCTTGGGAGGCTGAGGCAGGAGGACTGCCATGAGTTCAAAGCCAGCCTGGGCTACATAGTGAGAATCTGTCTCAAAAAGAAAAGAGAAAGAAAGAAAGAAAAGAGAAAGAGAGAAATCCAAGAGTCTCTAGGCTGGAACTGAGGAATATGGAAAATTCTATCAAGCAGGCTGCACACTGACATTAGGGGGCACAGGAACACAATGTGCAGGGCACAGATCATATTGTGGAATTTGTCTCTGCTCAAAAGACTTTTAGTGTTTTCTTTTTAACTGGAGATAGCATGACCAGATTTAGACTGACGTTACCCTGCCTGCAGTGCGTAGATTACGGAATGGCTGGGGGATGGTCAGGGTTCCCCAAGATGAATGAAATGATGATGCATCACAGACATCCACTAGTGAAAAGGGGGAGGGGCAGAGAGAGAAGCAGGCAGCCCCTCGCTGGGAACTCAGAGCCACGAAGGTGCTCTGGTGAGGGTGCGGGCCGTGGTTGGGTCGAGATGTCCCCATGAGCCTCAAGAGCTCTGGGCAGGTGGCCGGCTGCTGTGGGAGGCCCCTAAGGGTGCACCTCCTCCTGCTCCCCCCACTTCCTCGCCAGGTCCCTCTCCCAGGCTGCCCTGACTTGGAGCCAAGGACCACGGGCTGAAACATGAGTTAACATGAACCTCTCTCTCCTTAGACTGAAGGTGCAGGGTGTTTCTCCCCAGCAGTGAGGAAGTAACAGATAATGGCGCTTCTGAGAGATTGACACCCGGTGCGTCTGTGCCGGCTGCCTGGCCAGAGTCCCAGCTGGCCACACTTGCTGGACCAAGAATAAGCTGCGAATGCCGGAAGAAGACAGTGGCACAGGCTGCCAGCCTCCATACGGGATGATGTGGGCTCAGAGAGGCTGGGTTGCCCCCAGAGGAGTGGGCAGGTGGGCACTGGAACAGCTAGGCAGGTACATGAAAGGCCAGGCAGGCACAGGTACGGCTAGTTGGACACAAGAGAGGCTAGGTGGGCACCGGAGCAGCTAGGCAGGCACACAAAAGGCCAGGAAGTCACCAGGGAGGTGGAAAGTTGCACCTGCCCACCAGCCCTGCCCAGCCAGTCTCGCAGCCCCAGAATTATGGGCAAGTGAACCTCAGCAACCTTGGGATCTTCCTCGTACCATTCCTTCACCAGGGAGGTGGCACACGATTCCGAGGCGCTGGGCACTCTGCGCACCAGCCCTGTGGACAGGGGTCTCCAAAGGTCTCCCATTGATCAGAGTCGCCTTGTCACTTTCTCAGCGCTGTCATGAGGAGGCCGGAAGTCCTTAATGTTACAAATGTTAAGAATGTTAGATTCTTCAGCTCCTTTCCTCAGGACTGGAGCTCTTTGGAGCATCACTTCCGGATCCTCTTGGCCTTTGTACAGCAGCCAGAGTCAGAGGAGACCAGACTCACCCACTCTTCAACAGGGAAGTCCAGTGTAAGTCAGAAGCAACACAAAGACGAATGGAGGGAAAAAGGGCTCTGGGGAGAGCAGAAATGGCAGCCACAGGAGAGGAGGGAAGAGTGGGGAGGGAGGGAAGTAGAGAGAAGATGACAGGCCCGACAGGGAAGAGAGGAGAGAAACGTGGAGAGAATCTGATCCTTGACGTTCCAGTGCTGCTGAGAAGACTGTCTGCCGCCATCCCTGTGGCGTCGCTTTCCCTGTCAGCCTACTGAACCTTTATGTCTTTCTGTGCCAACCCAGATGCCCCTCAAGATGTCTTCTCACTACAACGGCCCAGCACGGTCAGGTGCCCTTCTGACGGGCCAGGGTACCCAGCTTTCCCCTTGTGATTTCATCCCATCTTCCTGAAATAAGCTATTTTGTTCTGTTCCTATCTTCAGATCCTGAAATACTTCTGGGTATGTTGTTAGCTTTCAACACCCCATAAACACAATGGTTAATAGTCTGAATAGAGCGCCACGCGTGGCGGCGCAGACTGTAACCCTGGCACTTGGAAGGCTGAGGCAGGAGGATCCCTGGGGGATTGAGGGTCCCACGGAAGGCAAAGGTCACATGATGGCTGCAACTCCTTCGGGAAGAGGCCCAGAAGGGGAAGAGCTGGGTCTGATGGAACTTCTGTTCTTTGTTTTTGAGGACAGTGATTCTCAGGTGGTTGTACCAGTTTGGATTCGTGAAAATGGGACCCCTCCTCTCGCCTCACAGCCCTCCTACCTCTGTTGGTTGCTATCTTGCTGACGGCCTTTCTTTCTGGAGTGAGATGGAATCTCAGCGCTGTTTAATTTGCATTTCTCTGAGGGCCAGAGAGGGTGAACACTTTTTCGTGTGTTTATTGGCTGTACTTTTCCATCTGAGAAGCGTCTGTTTGTTCAGGTGTCCATCACTTGGTGGTAATTAACTGGATGAAGCCGCTGTTAAATAACTATGAGCCTGTGTGACTTGAATCACAGGATGCAGGCTTCCCTCGGGACGGAGCCGGCGCAGGTCCTGGAGGGGGCTGGCCTCACCCCCGCAGGCCTGAGTGGGCGGAAGGAACCGGAGGGGTCGCAGCGGCCCGGACTCGACCAGAGCGGAGAAGAGACTCTTGCCAGGCGGCAGGCGACCGGACATCAACCCGACTGGAGGCCAGAGGCCTGGTCAGTCGGATGCGCCGTGTCAGACCGAGGGCCGGACTCCCGCGAAAGCCACTCAGCGACTTCTCTGCCAAAGCTGGGCCAGCCCAGCCCGAGCCTGGCGCTGACTGTCTGGGCAAATGTACGAAGCTTCTAGACTTTATTTAAGGTGCCCCTTGTTCTGCAAATGTAAAAGCGATTAAGGAAATTCAACAAAAATATCACGAAGTGCCGTGACAGCTACTCTGCTGCCTTAGCCTTAAATGTGAGCTGCTTGCCTAGGACCACACGGAACTTCTATGTCTTTTCTCGTAACCGCTTGGCCTGAAGTGAATCCACGACCCACACTGACCGCGCGGTGCAGCCAGGGCCCTGGGACAACATCCCACTTGACACCCTTTATAGTTGACACTTGACAACTATAAAGGTGTCTGCATTTGAAACTAAAAAGAAAGAAAAAGTGGGAAAAGTTTGTCCACCAGTATCGAATAATAATAATAATAATAATAAAAAGGCAAGAGGTCAGTCTTATCAGAAAGAAGTAGATTCCCTCCCCAAAGTAGCCCACGCTGGGCTTGAACTTGGAATCTTCTTGCCTCAGCCTCCTGGAGTGCTAGGATAACAGGTGCACACCATCACTGCACGCTAAGAAGTAGACTGTTAAACGCAGACCAAAGGATTGTAAAAATAAATAGCACCTCAGCAGACAGAGCCCCTCCTCCCTCCGCAGTGAGATCATTACAGGAACAAACGACAGTTCTTAAGCGGCTCCGCGGCGCTGAGGGAGAGGGGAGAAGAATACTTATTTGGGTTCATTCTGTGGAGTCCTAAGCCGTAATCCACCACCTAAAAGCGATCTCCTTACCGTGAGTCCATTTGGGGCTCCCAGGTCCCTTTTAGATCTGTTGCTGGAGGTTAATTACTAATTAAGGTCCCCTCGAGACAGAGCACATCTGCATAGTGGCCGCCAGGGGGCGATAGAAGCCCGTCGCACAGGCGCCCGGAAGCCCGCAGGGTCAGGGGAGGAGGATGCGTTTAGAAACGCAGACATAGCACCTTTTATAGGGCCAGTTTTTAGTTTTTAAAAACCTCTCTAAGTTATTTTAAGATATGTTCATGACAAAGTACTTTTAGTGACCTAACTAGATTTTCCAGTTTTGTTTTTATGAAATAAATCTATATGGACCATCAGGGACTAGGTAAAATTTGCTAAGGGTTCCACTTCTTCATTTTTATTTATTTATTTAAATTCCTGATAAACCTCGTTAGTGGAGGGACAGAAGGTGGGTGAAATCTCTTACACACCGCAGGCTCAGCTAAAGGCTGGAGAAAACTCTGAACCCAGAGACCACGCAGCAAGCTGACTCAGGCTGCCCACTTTTCTTCCGGTGTGACTCCGGGTTTCCCATCCCACTCACCAAGTCATTGGACATAGGGCCTTTGCACTGAGCCACATCCCCAGCCTGCCTTTTCCCCTCCCTCACCCTCTCTCCCACCTCCCCCATCCCTCTTTTTCTTGGTATGAGACAGGGCCAATTATGTAGCCCAAGCTGAACTAGAGTTTGTGATCCTCCTGCCTCAGCCTCCCCGAGTGTTGGGATGACAGGCGTGCACCACCATGCCTGGCTTTAGAAGTAGAACATTAATGTGTATAGAACAATGCCTGCCACATAGGAAGTGCTCTAAAAAGTGAGAATAAGTATTATCTTTATCTCAAACTTTTACCTTATTATGAAGATAGAAATCTAATCATAATTACAGTGATTCATGTACAGTGCCTACCGCTTGTGCCTACCTAATCATGTAGCAAAATGACAATTGCATATGTAGGTCTGTAAGAATTATCTATCAAAAAGTCTTTATTTTGTGTCTAGAAAAACTCATTTATGCCATGCCTAAACCTTTTCATGCTTGAGTCTGATAAGTTCATTATAACATAAAAGCCCAGGGAAATCAGCCAACTAAGGCCAGAGTGGCTCAAAGCACATACTCTCCAAACCTCAGCTAACAGGGCAACTAAGAGACACCAAGACCTTCCCGCCTGCACAGAGGGGCGGTTCCCACCTGCACAGGGGGCGGTTTCCTCCTGCACAGGGGGGCGGTTCCCACCTGCACAGGGGGGCGGTTACCTGGACAGTCTCAGCTGCGCGGTGACAGCCTCGCTAGGGAACATTGCGGAGGCTCTGAGCCTCAGAAAGCCAGGGCTCCTCGTGCCTGTGAGGAGCCGTCAGAGTGTGGAGGGTGCTTCCCTTTTCTTTCTTTCTTTCTTTTTTTTTTTTTTTAAGGTTTTTTGAGACAGGGTCTTGCTTTGTGTGGTTCAGGCTGGCCCCGAGCACAGCCTCCAACTCACATCACAGCAATCCTCCTGCCTCTGCCTCCCGAGTGCTGGGATTACACGAGTGAGCCACCACGCCCGGCACTGTGGTATGTGATACTGGTTGCTGCTGGGGTGAGTCTCCACGTCCAGTATGGTATGTGGTTACCGGGATCGAACCTGGGCCCTTGCGCTTGCAACACGGCGCCGGAACCACTGAGCTATATCCCCGCCCCCCCCCTTTTCTTTCTTAATGATACCAGAGCAGGCAGGGGCACCACTGAGCTAAATCTCTGGCCCTGATGCTTAAATTTTTAAAATCTTATTACAGTAAAAGGCACATTGCCAAGCACGCTGGGATAAATGTGTTCTGAATTCCTTACATATTTTATTTTTATTTATTTATTCATGTATTTATTTATCCCAGGAATTGAACTCGGGCCCTGGTACTTGCAAAGTAGTGACAGTACCATTTGAACTAAGACCTCAGCCCCCCTTGTGTACTTTAGATTCTGGCTCCTTCTCAGATGCGTGGTTTGTACAATTTCACGTGTTGTGTTTGAGTCTCTACTCACGTGCTGTGCTTTGAATTGGCTGCTCTGGAAGCAGATCACAGCTTCTCAGCATTTGCGTGGTGCCGCGTTGGTTTAGTTCGTGTTCTGCTTGGACGTGTAGATCCCTGACTGAATCAACATGCTTTCAAATCTGGTATAAAAATTTTTTTTAAAAAGAGCTGCATCTCACATGTTTTCATGCAATTAAAGTTTATCTCTTCAACCAGTTGAAAAGTGATTATCCAGCCAGGGATAGTGGTTCACACCTCATATCCCAGCACTCGGGAGGCAGAGGCAGGAGAATTGCCATGAGTTTGAGGTTACATAGTGCTACATAGTGAGTTCAGGGCCAGTCTGAATTACAAAACGAGACCCTGTCTCAAAAAAAAAAAAGGTTATCCAAATCTTCTGTGATACAAAACTACCCTTTCTTATGGTCTTTTTATTAACACATAGTTTTATAAACTAAAATGAAGATCAGCTTTTTGGAGCAAAAGGGTAACAGCCTCGCCCGTCTCCAGCAGGTGGCGCTAGAGTCGCCTCGCCTGGGACAGCCTTTCCCTCCCTACCAGGCCTAGTGGAGCCCTCCGCAAGCGTGCAAGAGCTCAGCCTGCCCAGCCTGCTAGCTGCCGCGGACCTCCAGCTCGGGAGCCCCAACAAGGTGCACTTCTGTCCTCTGATCTGCCCTGCAGGGCCTCTTGTCTGGCTGCACGGCTGCTGCGGAAGACCCGGGACTCACAGGTGTGGCGTAAGCTGCAGTGGCAGGTGTGGAGGAAGCGCCCAAGGGCCGCCGGGAAGAGGCGCTTCCCTCCACAGCTCACTCTCACGGGGAAATGGGACTCTGCTGCTGTGCCCCGGGCTGGCAAACCCTGGCTCCTCAGATGGCCATGACACCAACCCCGGCATCAGCTCCGCTCCGGCAAAAACTCAGGCCTCCCAAACCGCCCAGAGACAGGTCTTCCTATGAAGTCTCACTGATAGCCTGGTTGGCCTTTAGACTCAGGAGCCTCCTGCCTCAGCCTCCCAAGTATTGGGGCTATGAGGGTGCACCACCAGAAACCTGCACCTTAACAGACCCTCAGGTGACTGACACCCATATGCACGCTTAAAGTTTGAGTGGTGCACTTTATCACTTGTACTAGCAAAAAGATCAACAACCTGGGTGTAGATGTTCAGAGGATTTGCTTGTGTGATCATTGGGAATAAACTCTTCTGCAACTCCAGACGGGGAACACTGCAGCTGTGCAACAAGAGAGCTCTCGAGGTTGAGCTGTCTGTGTTAGTCACCTTCTCTCAGTGCTGAGACAAAATGCCTGACATCCAAAGTTAAAAGAGGAAAGTTTTACTTAGCTCACAGTTTGTAGAGGTTTTAGTTCATGACTAGCTGGCTCTACAGCAGGGTGGCACTTGGCATCGCAGAGGAGAAACAGCCCATGGTGGGTAGAAGACAGCCAGCTGTAAATCCAAGTGGTCTCAGTGCGTCTTTCTGCTCCTTTATATGGTACCCAGGCTGGTAGGATCAGTGTAGTAGATGGACTCAGTGATCACCACCCGTGACCCCCGCATCACACTCCAGATCCTGGCACCTCTGAAAAGCCTCATCTGTGACCACACGAGACTCTGGGGGGCATCTAGACACAGCCATGATGCCATCCAAATGTGAAAGCGTCGCTGAGATTCTAGAAGACGGCGTGCGTCTCTCGGGTCCTCTGCAGCCTGTGTCTGAGTCTTCCCTGGAGGTGAAGGGCCAGAGCGCTGCAGCCCGCGCCGGTCCCGGTGTTTGGGGACTTGCTGAGCATGGCGGTGCCACACAGAGGATGCTGGTACAGGGTGCAGGACGAGTCCTTCGCAGTGTCCCGCTGGACCCACAGCTTACAAACACTCAGCTCGGACATTTCTCATGTCCTTCATGGAGAAACAGGGCCATGGGGCTTAACCAATTGCCACAGGGCACTGCACATTTTCAATTTTCTAATTTTCTTGTCTTTTCTGTACTTTGCAACTAATACCAATTGCTGCTCAACCTGCTGTATGAGTGGCCTGTCTGTCCCCTGCCTGTGAGTCCTTCCTGCTAATGTGTTGTGGGTAGGTAAGTGGGCAACACAGAAAACACAGCTGTGACACAGAGCAGCAGAGTGTGAGACCCGGAGGGGTCTGCAGAGAGGCTGTGGGCTTTGTTCAGATCGGCTGTGCGTGTTTATCTCCCTCAGAATTTCATTCTCTTTTTCCTTCAGAAGCCCAACTGTTATTAGACCACTGAGAGGTAAAGACAGCAAATGATCAAGTAATACAAAAGTCTGTGAAACTGCTTTCTCCTCTCAGTGAGCTGCAGAACTCAAATGGGAATCTTGTAACAAAATAAGAAACATTCAACAAGGGATAGAAGAAAAACTAATACAGAGAGTTTGTAGGGGAAAAAATCCAGATGTCTATGGAAGTGAATAGGAATTTATGTGAAAGGTTCTGCATACCCCTGGGGAAAGACTGTGTCTTGCTCATCTTTGTATCTCTAACACTTGACCTATGAAAAATGCAATAGATATTTAAATAGATCAAATGAAAGAGAAGAAAGAAAAAAAAATAATTTCTCTATAGTGGGAGATAGAAAATGCCACTAAAAAGAGAAGAGTGTTCCACAAAGGGGAAACATGATTTGAACAGGAGACAGTGAGCCGGTCACAGTGGTGTGAGCTTGCAAGCCCAGTGCTTGGGAGGCTGAGGCAGGGGAGTGTACGTTCAAGCTCAGCTTGGGCCACTGGACATTCCTGAGTGTCGCTGGAGTCACTCGGAAAGCAGGTCCCCCTTCTCAGGACCTCCTGACTCCACTGGTCTGGAGCAGAGGTGGACAATTTGCATTTCAAGCGTGCTGCCACCCACCATTCTACAGTCATGCAGCCATCCTAAACAAGGAAAACAAGAAATGCTTTGACATGCAAAATATGATATCCTAGCTAAGGTAGGAGGAAAAGACAAGTTAACCCAGTGTCGGCTGCGGTGAAAGGAACAAAGCTGTTGGTATGAGTTTCGCTTCTGCTGATACAGGTCATGACTTTTATCAAGATTAGCTGATCTGGCCCGGGATTTAGCACAGAAGTTCCAGCATTTGCCTTGCAACCCAAGGTCCTGAGTTTGATCCCCAGTACCACATATCACAATGCAGGAATAGTGGCTCATGTCTGTAATCCCAGCACTCAGGAGGCAGAGGAAGGAGGATTGCTGTGAGTTTGAGGCTGGCCTGGGCTACATAGAGAGCTCAGGGCCAGCCAGAACTGTAAAGCCAGGTCCTGTCTAAAAAAGAAAAAAAAAAAAAAAGATCAGCTGATCAACGAGATTAGGGCAGGGCAAACAGGCTGAACAAGTGGGCATGGCCTGTCAATCACAGAGATTCAGAACCTGTGCAGTTCTCAGGCACTGCTCCTGCGGCCAATCAGAAGTCTCTCTTCCGTTCTTATTTACATACGGTGGAAACCAATGGGCTTTGCTGACACAGATCTGACAGTGGGCGGGGCCCCCAGATGCGGGAGGGGCGCGTGCCTGTGCGGCTGCATCTTGCCTTGCATTGCGGGATTCTTTCCTATGTAATTAAAAGTCGATCCTCGCTACTTTTTTGTGCATCTTATCCAATTCTTTTTCTGGACAGCAAGAACTCTGAAATCCCAAGCTGTAGCAAGTCCTTTTTTTCTCTGCACTTTACTAGCAAGGCCGGAACTTCGAGCGACTGAGCGGACTCGGGCTCTTAAGGTCAGTTGATTTCGTGTAAATTTTCCAGAACAGCAGAGCCTTCATAAGGAAATGCAGGCTTGAAGGAGAAGCAGGAGTGTCTGTGACCTAGGTGTGGTGGAGTGAAGTCATGGGGAAAGGAGGAGCCAGCGGGCTGACCCCTCTCTTCAGACATGAGGGTGCCCACACTTCCAGACGCAGCGAGAACGTCTCCACCTTGAGGATCTTAAGGGCTCGGAGTGCACCTGAAATCCAAGCACTCCGGGAGGCTCAGGCAGGAGGGTCGAAAATTCCAGCCTCAGGGGAAGGTCAGAAACCCATCGTAACCTGCCATTTCTCAGTTTCCTTCAGTTAAGAATACTCTGTGCGCCCAGCTTTGCCAGGGCAAGCGCTACTTGATACAACAGTGCTGAACTTTATCAGAAACTTACTAGGAAAACTCTCTGGGGAGTTCGTGTCCATAAGAAGCAAAAGGGGTAAAAAGGAGTCTGCCCTTCTGCGAGCGCCTCTCCCTGGACACAGGTTCCGGTTCTTCCCGAGCAAGCTTCCACCAGGAGCAAAGTCGAGGCCTGGTGACCCGCGGCCCGCGGCAGGACGCGCCTGTCGGGAAGACCTGTTCAGTCTCCTCGTGGAGCAGATGTGATCTTCTGTCCTGCGAAACATCAGAAACGCGCTGGTCGGCGTCCGCGGATGGCGCAGGTGAGTGCACGCCCTGGAACGCGGTAGTGTAAGGCCAGATGCTAAAAACCTACCTGTACTTTGGTGCCTTAAAATACCCAGTATCATGGGTTTGTGAGTTATTCTAAGACCACCAATGACGTTAATGGGAGATCCATCTGCCTCTTGCCATCTACCGCACGTCCCCAGGCAAACATCAGGATCTCAGCTGCATTGACTTACAACGACGCTGAGTTACAACCACCCTCAGAATTGATCGAATTCGTAAGCCAAGTGTCCGCTGTACCTCTGACAACACAGCTCCTAGCTCCCAAGTGCCCTCCTACAAGAGGCGCTCGGGCTGCGGTGCTGAATAGTCCACCCTGCAGGCCGGGTGCCTGCTGGGCTCTGGGTGCGGGAGGACTCGGTCCGGCCTGGCCCCAATTAGCCGGCGGCAGAGGAGGGCCAGAGCATCCAACCTCGGGGTGCCACCGCCTCTAAATGCCCAGGAGGCAGATGAGCTAAGGCTCGGCAGAAGTGCAAGGCCAAGTTTGTCTCGCTCTCGCAAGGGAGATGAAGTCACTGGGAAAAGTTTTGAATAATTCAGCTGTTTTTGGTTCCAGGTTGAACCAGTGCCTTGGCCCTGAGCTACATCCCTGCCCTTTTGCCTTTATGAAGAAATCCGGGAGAGGGTTTCAATAAGTCGCTAAATTTCCCAACGAAAGCCGAGTTCAAACTTGTGAAGTCCCTGCCTCAGCCTCCCAGAGTGCTGGGATTACAATGGTGCACTGCCGTGGTTTTGAGTAGTACAATTTTCAGCGAGTCTCGTGTTTATGATTGAGAAATTTTTCCTGTTGTTTTTAATGAGAAGTCACCCGCTGCCAACAGACGTGGAGCTTGAATGCTGCACTTCCAGTGTAATTAAGCAGGAAAAAATTGAACGCCGGATGGGTCACCCGGTCCCCGCGAGCCCTGCCGGCAGGGGGCGCTGCGGCCGCTCCAGCGCAAGGGGCGGGGCGGGCTGAGGGCGGGGCAGGAAGGGGCGGGGCGCGGCGGTGTCCCACGCCGCGGGGTCGGCTCCGCTCGGGGCCCGCGCCCGCCGTTCCGGCGCTCGGCCGCGTGGCGCGCTTCCTCTTCCTCTCGCGGCCCCGCCCCCGGCCCTCGCCCACCCTTCCGGGCGCAGTCGCCTCGCCGCCTGCCGACATGTCGGCCCCCGCCGGGTCCCCACTCGCGGCCGCCGGCGCCCGCACCCCGCCCCGGCCCGGCGCGGCCGTCTCCCACGGAGCCCTCCCGTGCTCTGGCCCGGCGCCGGTGCGGCAGAACGGTGAGCTCGCGGCCTAGTGCGGCGGCCGGCCGGGTCCGCGTGGGGGGCGGGCCGGGTGGGCCGGGGCGGAGGTTGGGGTTCGGGGCCGGGACGGCCAGGGGCCGGGGCCCGGGCTGGGGCGGGCAAGGGCCTGGGCCGGGGCTCCGAGGCCAGGCAGGGGCGGGCAGGCCGCGGGTGCGGGGCTCGGCTCAGCCTGGCCTGGTCATCCACCCCTCGCTCCGGCCGGGCAGGGTCTCGGGTGTGGCTAGGCCCAGTGGTCGTGCCCCGGGAACGATCTGAAGTTCGCACCCAAGTTTGTAGACAAAAGACTGTGGGGTGTACTCCGTGAGTGCAGACGTGACTCTGACCCAGTTGGGCCTGCAGGGCAGTGGTTGCCACGGCTGCCTGAGCGTTGGGAGTTTGCTTCTACGGCTCTGAAGGGAGCAGGTGTCACAACGGTTTTAGACGAACGCCTTAAGATCGGGTGGATTTGGTGGGTTTTGTTTTGTTTGTTCTCTGGCTTCCACTTTCAAAAATAGAAGAAGGTCGGGAGTTGGGTGTCCCTGGCTAGCGGGCGAGGCCTCCTCAGGGCAGCAGCCCGTGCTACGGGAAAGTGCTTTCCTACAAGGTCGTAGGCTTTGAGAATGCAGCAGTCTCAGCTGGAAAATAACGACTCTGGGACATCTGTTTCCTGATGTTGAGATTTGGGGCGTTCCTGGGTAGGGCTGGGGCGGGGAACTTGGTGTAGATTTGACAGGGTGTCGGAGAACCTTGGAAAGTGATTGCTGGATTTAGTAAGTAGTTTGCTGGTAGGACAGCAAAAATACACTACTTACTGCTCCTCAAACGAGTGACCTATTTTATCCAGTTGGCTAATGAAAACTTAGCAGACTTTGTCGGCACCACCTTGAGTTTGCATTTGATAGCTTTTCAAACACAAAGGCAGGATCATTTTCCTAATCCAAAGTGACATGCCCTGACTGGGCACCCGTAGGTACTCCGGGATTCACCTTTGAAGTCGTTGTTTACTATGAAAAATGAAAACAGTATTGGCAGTGTGATACACTCGCTCCGATTGGATGTAAAAAAGACTGTTTCTCAGTAGTTTCTGTTCTTGCCACCTTAACTCAATACTTGTCTTGGACACAAATTTACGAATCGCTTAGAACAGAACTGTATGAGACCCCCCCCCCCCATCTAAACCCTGAACCCGGCCTGGAACCATCAAACCCTCCCTAGATCTTTAGACTCTGCCTCTTCATCTGGATGGACAGTGTTTAAAGTGACACAAATGTATTTGTTAGCCATACAAACTTTGAACACTGGAAGATGCCAGGATATTTGCTTAGCCAAAGCAGATGTTAAATTTGGAAGAACAAATCAATATTTTGATACCAAATACAGAAAATGCTTGTTTTCCGCTATTTGCAATAAGTCATTTCCTGTAAAGTTGCTATTATTTCCACTGGAAGTGAATGCTTGGTAGGTGCAGGGCCAAGGAGAGCCTGGAATCCACTCAGAGCAGCCAGAGGCGCTAGTGACAGGAGGCTAAGTGGGGACACTCCGAGGGCAGTTAGGAGAGGCTGCCATAGGTGTGGAAGGACCTATGGATCTGGAAATACAGAACTAAGGTCTGTTATGTTTTCTTTGTGTGGAAGAGAGTTTAAGTAAAGAAACAAGATCAAATCTTTTTCTGTTTCAGTTGCTAATTTTAGAAAAAACTTTAAAGATTAGGAGGCAATCATTTGAGTTTTTGATTTATTCTTCAACTCGACATAAACTCCTTTGCTTTTTAATGATCTCTATGGAATTCCAAGTATGGTGAAAAGAAATAGGTCAGAAATACAAGTATGAAATATCATGAGACACAACACAACTGGATTCGTGCCTGTTGTACCAAGCACCGGGGAGGCTGAGGCAGGATTGCCATCTGTTCAAGGTTAGCCTTGGTATGTAGTGAGTTTTAAGGTCAGCCCTACTATATAATGAGAACTTATTTCAGAAACAGTCACAGAAGACAAAATGAGGTCACATTTCTTTAGCTGTGTTGTATAGGCCTTCTCCCTGGTTTCTGTCAGAGCTTTGAACCCGTGGACGTTGTATTGAGTGCCTGGAGTGTACCTGGGTCTTGCTAAGGGGATGGATGATTAGGGCTGCTCAGAGCCAGCCTCAGGCTCTGAGTGACTGGGGCTGGGAAGTTTCAGTCCTGGCCTCCAGCTTCAGGGGTGGGGCAGGGTGTGGTTGGGTGGAGAGGGAGCCTCCAGTGATGAGTCTGGTGCTGGGCTGGGCTTGGCATGCTGCCACCCCACCCCCACCACCCCCAGCTGAGTGTCAGTTCTAAGCTTTCCAGTAAATGCCTGACAAGGAGCCCTCCATCCTGGCTAATTGTTGTCCCAGGGAGGGGCAGTGGGAAGCGCTAGTGACAGCCTAAGGCTGAGATTAGCCTCTGAAGGCAGTGGCTTGTGCCAGCTGATGTGCCCCTGTAGGCACGGGACTGCAGGAGGGCACGTCCTTTGGGGTCCAGGGGAGAAGCATGCAGATCTGACCCCTGAGTCACCTGTGAGGAAAAGAGTGTTTTTCTCTTATAAGAACCATCATGGACATTTTTTAAACAATCCTTTTTCCAAAGGAAATTACAGATAGAAAAATCAGAAAAAGAAAGTGGATTTGGCTACAATAGAGGCAGAGGTCCTGTAGTTTTTGAAACACAGTCTGAAAACACCAAGTCATTTCCCTAGTTTTATAGATGAAATCATTATGAATGCTAAGTAGGTAGTAGTTTTGTTTCATTTTTGATTTTCCTATACCAGGATCAGCGCAGGACCTTGTGCTTATTAGTAAGTAACATTTTTACAACTTCTTGTGTGAACTTGGATTGTTTTTTTGTCCATTGCTGTGTATTCGGGCTGGAGACAGCACTGGGCGGGTGACAGGCGTGACACATCTTAAACAGTGAGGTCCAGTTCATCTCTGCATTTGAGTCTGTGTCTTGTATCAATAGACTTTGACAGTTACCTGTATATACATGTGTTGAAGTATTAATTTCATGGGAAGTTTCATTTTAGAAAATTTGACCTTGTTTTGGAAGAGTAGGGAGTAGAAAGACAGTCATTATTATCATTTTTACTTGTTTTCTAAGAATAACTGCTAAAATGCAAATGAAAATGATAATAAAGACATTTGTTTGAAAATAGTTTGACTTGCTGAGGCTCCTTTCTTGGAGTTACATTTCTGTGCCCCAGTTTTTCACTAAGCAGTATGGAGACTTTTACAGTTACCTGTATATTCATGTATCTAACTATTAATTTCGTCTTTTACTCTACCTTTAGAGATTCTTTCCAAATTCAGAAGATTGAATAAAATAATGGGCTGCTAGTGTAGTGATGTAGTTCCAAGTTGCTCCCAACTGAGAGAGGGTATTTTTAAAAGATTAGAGGGGGGAGTACACCCAGATGTAACAGCACACCTTCTTTTTTATTTCACTTTTAGGCAACAAATGGCATTCAGTTTCAAGTTCAGAATGTATCTTCTTACTTTCATGTGCCCTTTCAGAGAAGCATAGTACTGGCAGTTTTGTTATTTTGTGAGAATGGGTAGTTATCATCAGTTTAGATTGTTGAGAAATTTTTGAAACATAGAATAACCTTTTTTTTTTTTTTTTGAGACAAGGTCTAGCTTTTGTAGTTCAGGCTGGCCCTGAGCTCAGCCTTGAAGTCATAATAATTCTCCTGCCACTGCCTCCCGAGTGCTGGGATTACAGGCGTGAGCCACTATGCCTGGCACTGTGGTGTGTGGTTCTGATTGCTGGTGGGCCTGAGTCTCCACGCCCAGCATTGTGGCAGTTTTGTTATTTTAAATGCATTACTGGGATTCACAGGGAAAGCATGAGCACGGGCCTTTCACGCCTGAGTTCTTTCTGGGCTCCATCTCAGGCAACCCTTCAGCTTGAGAGCGTTGCGGAATCCGCGGTGAGCCTGGCTTCCGTGTGTCCCAAGTGGCAGCTTCTGTCTCGGGTTTCTGATCTTCCACGTGGCAGATGGACCGGAAGCCTCAAGGCCTCTCTGGAGGACAGCACCATGGCGTTGCTGCCGCTATATGAATACTTTCCTTCCTTTGAAAGATGAGGAGGTGCTTCAAAAGCCTTGCAAGACTCATTCTTTGGTTTTCATTTTCCATTCTCAGCATGTGTTGCTGTGTTGTTGGTGGTGCCTTTGCACTCTCCCCTAAGTTTCTGAGATTATAGCTGGAACCTTTTTTGTACTAAGACATTGAAATGGAACAGATTCAGAGCCATCTTCAGTGGACTTTCCTAGAAGTGGGGCGTTGGTACTCTTAGCAGTGTTGCATAGTAAAGAAGACTTTGTTACGTGCAGAGCTGTCCAGAGGGTGTGGACTAGTGAGAAGGTAGCAGGGTCTGGTGGAGAGAACTAACGTAATGTCTCTGAACTTGGGACAGTGATGGCGAACTTTTCGGAGCTGTCAGTGATACAGACAGTCAGTCCACTGTGGCATGCGTGCCAAAGTTTTGCCACCAGTGATTTAGAGTAGGACTTTACCTTCCTTGTAGAGTGAGTGGAAGACTGCATTAAAGTTGGTACTGTTTTTAAACTATCTGGTCCTCATAGGTGCTTAGCAGTAAGAATTCCCTTTATTTCCTTCGCATCGTATTCTTTGAATGGCAGTGTTGATTGGTTGTGGATTTTTTGTTTTGTTTTGTTTTGAGATGGGGTCTCTCTTTGTAGCTCAGGCTGACCCTGAGCTCACTCTGTAGTCCAGGCGACCTTGGAACTCAGAGCAGTCCTCCTGCCTCTCCTCTCTAGGGCCAGGATTACAGGACTAAGCCATCATGCCCCGCATTGCGTTGTGTGATACTGATTGGTGGTGGCCGTGAGTTTCCTCACCCAGCATTGTTGTATATGGTTCCGTGGAATCAAATCCTGGACCTTATGCTTGCGAGGCAGGCACCAGAACCACTGGACTAAATCCCTGGCCTCTTTCAAAGATTTTTGTAAAGCACCGTGTTCGATTCTTTGATGAGTACAATAAATTATTTCGTTGACTGTAAGGCACTTTTAAAAATGTTCTTACTTCAGAAATTGGATCACACCTCAGAATAGTGACATTCTGAGTCGCTGGTTCTGAGGAGGAGCCCCCACTGACCCTGTCCTGAGCCCCAGGTCACCCCCCAAGGTCACTGCAGCTCCTACTCTGGAGGCTGGAGGAGGAGGGAGCCACGAGGACAGTGAGAGTCCCCCCAGACGCCTCTGGCTTCCCGGAAGTTCACTTTGAACTTCTACCCCCAAAGACCAGAGAATAAACCCATTGTTTGAAACCATTAGATTTGTCTCAGTTCATTATGTAGTAGAGGAGACATATGCCCTGTACTCCCATTATGTAGTAGAGGAGACATATACGCTGTACTCCGTAGGCTTTTTTGACTATGATATCAAAATACTTGTAATGACATAGTCACTTTCTTCAGCTGTATATTATTTTTGAACTACTACCAAGTATAAAATGTCAAAATGAAAACTTCATACCTGTTCCTTTATTTTTATATTACCATGTAAATTATTTTGTACAGTGTTTTCTAATCTTCCGAAGTATCTGTTAGTAAATCGTGAAAGGCACTAGGTATTTACTGGGCTTGATAATTGATGATGGTTTATTGAGCTTCAGAATTTTCAAATTACAGTCATGGTTTCTATAGTTGGGCTCCAGGCTGTGGGGTACAGTACAGCTGTGAGCAGCGGGGCCTTGCCGTCGCAGCGAAGTTTACAGTAGGACGACTCCACAGCTATGAACAGTTCCTCCTGGAGGTTCAGGCTGTCGAGCAGCGCGGGTCGGCATGTCCTTCCAGCCTTAGAGGGTGTTTTTCAGAGTGAGGTCAGAGTTGCTCAGGTGAAGGGGAGGAGGAAACTTTGGGAAGCTCCAGGCAGAGGTAAGGACCCGTGTGAGGTATAAGAGGAGAGGAAGCATGGCTGGACAGAAAGGTAAGGGGCCACACTGCCATGAGCACGGGTGTGCAGCCCCAGGGAAGCTTCTCTGTGTACTGGCACGGCGTGCCAGGCACACACACGCCCTCCTCCTGGAAGCAGGCTCTCACTGAAGTTCCTGGCTGGCCTGAACATGCTGTCCTCCTGACTCAGCCTCCTGAGGAGCTGAGATTACAGGTGTGCACCATGTTTGGTGGCTTAGCTGTTTGCTCAGACTCAGGGCCACTTCAGTGCCGGTGGCGTCAGTGGTATTCTTGGAAGAAACTTGGAAATGTGTGTGCCTGAAACCCAAGTTTCACGAAGTATCACATATTTGCATATCTCCCTCAGAAGCTGGGAAAGCCCCTGAAAGCAGAATGCACCTTTCTGATAAGCCTCCCTCAGGAGCCTGAGGCCGAACAGATCATTCTCCTTGTGCACGGTCCCTCTGGGGCTGTGTCCACAGGAGTAGGGCCCTCTGCAAAGTTACTGTTGGTGTAGCGCCAGGGACAGGGCCCAGCTGCCCCTTGCATGCCTGCCCTGAGTTAAGTTGCCCCATTGAGCAGATGGGTGTGTGGAGCTCCCTGGGGAGGGGTAGCAGGAGAGGGGCTTGGGCATTTCCTGTTTGCTCACTGTAACAAAGTGGGTAGGCAGCAGCATTTTCATTTGCCAATCTGGCCAAAAGTCAGGGGTCCTGCAGGCTGCCAGGAGGTGCCACCTGGGGGAGGCTTGTAGAAAACAGGGAGAGGATGTCACTCAACCTACTGTGGTTCTAGTCTCCTGTGAGCCTGACAGCGCAAGGCGAATAAATAAATAAAAAGACAGAGATTGAAACTTAGAGAAGAAGCTGAGCTTGGGCTTGATCCCTGCCTCTGAATAGCCCAAGACCCCAACTGCTTGCCACAGCATTTTTTGTATGCCTCTGATTACAAAAGACCCAGAGGGCAGGACAGATGCTGCCAATAAGTCTTGAAAATACATGAAGATCTCAGAGGAGCTCCGCCCTGGAGCACTATAGCCGAGGGAGCAGGAGAGTCTGCCACCAGCAAGGCAAAGTCCCCAGACCCGGACATACTGCATCCAATCCGCAGGCAGGAAAGCTCACCTAGTCACAGTCCCAACTGCGCACCAGGATTGTTCCTGAAGGAGGCTGCGTGCGCCCCAGCCCCTGGCTGCTGCCTCCAGGGTCCAAGCCCCATTTGCTCACCGCCCCTTGACTCCAGGGACCCTCAAGGTCATGTCTGGTCACCAGGCAGTTGTATATGCGCTTTGCCTATTTATATTTTACTTTGGTCTTTTTTATTTGTTTGCTTAATTTTGTGGTATCCGGATTGAACCCAGGGCCTTCACATTGGGCTTCTTCCCCTGCTAAGTTTCCCTGGCTGGTCTTGCACCTGGGATCCTCCTGCCTCAGTCTCCTGCCCTGTGGGATGGCTCATGTGGGCCACTTTGTGTGGCTCTATTCAAGACAGTTCAATAGAAGCATCAATACCATCTTCATCTCAGACCTTAATTCTCCTTTGCTATGAAGCTTCACATACTTACCCAGAGATTAGGGTGTGGATATGCGTATTATAGGCAATGTGAAAGAATTCAGATTTTTCTTAGTGGCAAGAGGAACCACTTGAGGGCTTTAAATGAGAAATAATAGTTGTGCTGGTGTGATACTTGCTTCTGCATTCCCAGCCCTCGGGAGACTGAAGTGGGAGATGGCAGCAAGTTGGAGGCCAGGCTAAAGTAGAGTCAGGTCCTTTCTCAAGAGATTATAGGGACAGCGTATATGTTGAAAGCAACGTAGCAATCAGATTTGCTTTTCAGAAAAAGCTTGTTTTCTTTTGTGTAATCATTTGTCCAAAGCGTTGTGTCATGCACCCAATTTAGGAGGTCATTTCCAGCGGAGTTTTTTTTCCAGTTGATGCTTAAAAACTTTGTGTAATTTTAGATTTATGGAAGTCTTGCAAAGATGCATAAATTGCAATCACTGTCATTTTCTCAGCTTTACAGATAACTTACAAACCAAGAAATGAATACACTTAGCTAAACCACTGGTTTTTCTTTGAATTTACCAGTTTTTCCACTAATAAAAGAGCTATTCTAGTGAGTTTTAGTGGTTATTCTTCCTTCACTGATGCATTTGGCCAGTTAGTTGGTAGTGGTGCTAGTGCAGAAGGAACTCAGGAGCACTTCCTTTATCTTTGGGTGGCCCCGCGCTGTGACATGGGAGCTTGCAGGGTGGTGCCTTGGCGTTCCTCACCTTCTCCTTCTGAACATGTGTGTCATTGTGTACCGAGGGGAGCTGTGCTTCTCCTGCCCAGGCTCTGCTCTGCTCTTTCTCTAGCTTACTGAAGGAACGGCACCTCCTTCTCATTGCTAGGTACAGAGGGAAAAGGACGTCTTGCTTCTTCCTAAGCTTAGGAAGCTTCTGCCCTTTACCGTTCTGGAAGCATGTTTGCTGAGGATGACCAGGAGACGCTCCTTCTTGCATTGAGAGAGGCTTTGTCTGGGGTTGAGGTGCATCCAAGCAGAGCATCTCCCTGGCCGGTGTAAGAACGTCGTGATTTATACAGAGCACTGCAGACAAGTTTCCTGCTAGTCACAGGTTGTCGGATTTTTATCTTATTTTTATTATGAATATTTCCGGACACTGGTGTACATATGCCTGTAATCCCAACACTCAGGAGGCTGGGGCAGGAAGATTGCTGCAAGTTTGAGGCCAGCCTGCTGGGCTACATAGTGAGTTCAAGGCCAGCCTGAAATACATAGCAAGCCCCTATGTCCAAAAAAAAATATTGAGTTTTGTGTAATGCATGCTATGTGTCTACTGAAGAGCTTATGTTGCTTTTCTTAGTCTGTGAACATAGCAGAACATTGACTATGTTTCAGATGTTAAAGTAGCACCTTGCATTCCTGGGGTGTGTTGACTCGGTGGTGATGTACTTTATGTGCTGTTTTTCACAAAACAGCTTGTAGCTACGTTAGAGAAGTACTTCCCGAGTCAGCCTGTGTAACTCAGTATATAGTAAAAGTGCTTTAGGGGTCCTCTCTTCATCGGACTGTGATCCTCATCACATTAGGAATTCTTACCATATTCTGTAGGGCATCCTTAAGCCAAACTGGCCTTTCTCCAAGTGCATGGTGTCACGGAAAGGAAGCTTCTTGGTATTGTGGGAGTTTGTGCATCAGCCTTTGCAGGAGACCGGCATTGCGGCTCTTGTCCTGTCCTTAGGGCCAATGTCCAGCAGTGAGGAAAGCCGGCACTGTCCCGCGGTGCCACTGACCAGGGAGGCACCACCCAGCCTGGTGGAAAAGACCCGGCAATCCCAAGTACAGTCGCTTTGCTCATGTTGATCCTGTAGGAGAGAGTGGCGTGCAGCCCGGGCACCTGCTGGAGAAGAGCTGGCTCTTCTGGAGAAAGGAGGACAGTGTTGGAGCTCTGGTCATCTTTCCACGTATTTTTGGTTTTGTCCAGGCTTACTGGACTAGACAGCACCAATCAGACAGCTCTGAGCTGGCTGTGGGCCTGGCCACACAGTCATACCTAACCAGTTCCCCGCTGGACTGCAGGCCTGGCTTACGCCTCTCTGCCCTAACTCTACCCTGGGCCTGATCCCCACCCACTTGTCACTCTCTGCCCAACTTAGTGATGTGTAATACCATCAGGGAAGTAATTTTACCGGTGGACTCTGTACTTCTGTGGCTTTTTTTTTCTCCACTGTGCTTTTTGCCTTTGTCAAAAGTTAGTTGGCTGTGCTGCATATGGCAGTGTACACCTATAATCCAGCTGCTTGGGAGGCTAAGGCAGCACATGGCCACTTAGTGAGACTTGTCTCAAAATAAAATGTTTGGCCAGTCCTGTCAGCACACTTCTGTGATGCCAGCACTGGGGAGGCTGAGGCAGGAGGGTTGTAAGTTCCAGTTCAGTCTAGGCTGCATATGAAGTTCAGGGCCAGGCTGAATTGTGTGATGAGACCCTGTCTTACAAAATTAAAATTAAAAAAAAAAAAACACAACAAACTCAAAATTTTTGAAGGAACTGAGGTTGTAGATCAGTGGTAGAATACTTGCTTATCATATGTAAGGCCCTCAGTCACACTGAAAGGAAAAAGAAAAAGAATATCAGTTGACTATAACTCAGTGGGTTATCTGTTCTGTTCAGCGGTCTGTCTCTGTTTCCTGTCAGTACCATGCTGTTTTGTTAAGGATAGTTGTGTAGAAATTTGTGAAGTCACGTGTGGTAGTCCCGCTAGCTTTGTTCTTTTTGAGCAGGATTGTTCTGGCATCTATTATAGTTTCAGTTTTTTGGAGTATTTTTTTCTATTTATGTAAAGTCAGTGACATCAAAACATAATTGACATTTTGATAGGAATTGCATTGAGTATGTAGGTCACTCTGAGCAGTACAGACGTTTTATCAGTATTTTCTCATTATGAACACGGGACATGTTTTTTCCAAGGGATAAGGTGGGGTTGTCTTCCATTTCTTTCAGCAGTGTTTTTACAATTTTCATTGTGCAGATCATTCACTTCCTTGGCTATTGGATATTTTTAAATTTTTGTAGCTCTTGTGGATGGAATTGCTGTCTTGATTTCTTTCTACACAATTCTATTATGGGAACATACAAACACTGATTTTTGTATATTGGTTTGTATCCTGCAACTTTACTGAATGTATCAGTTCCAGTATGTTTGGTGGAATCCGTAGGGTGTTGTATATGTATAAAGTCATGTTGTTGGCAAACAAGGATAACATGAGCTCTCTTACTGAGACACTCATTTCTTTCCTACTGCTCTGGCTGTGACTCCCATGACCGCGTTGCAGAAGAATGGCAGGCGTACGTGTGTGCATCCTGTTCTCTTCCCTGTCTTGGAGGAGACGACTCGAGTGAGTCGCCTTCCTGCTCTGTGGCACCTGCTTTCTGGCCCCTCCTCTGGTGGCCCTGGCTCAGGTGATGCCCTCTTTTGCTGTTGTCCTGGCATCATAGCTGTGTCTGCTGTTCAGCTGCCACGTGGGCTCTGTATAATGTTGGTAACTGATTGTTTTCTTTTAGGCAAGTAACATCGATGAAAATAGACTAACCTACAGGTTTACTTTTCATCATGGTGGCTTGATGTTTGAAAGAATTGAAAATGACCTAAATGGGCCATGGGTAATTTGTTAAAATAAAGCAAATCCATAGAATAGTATTAAAGACAGTATAGATGGTGGCAGAGAGGCGCTCAGGTCACAGTAGACAAAGTGTACCCCTTTCTCCTTCACTAAATTAGGAATATGTGTGCTAAAATAAAGTTACTGGTGGCTGGGCCTGAGAATGTTAGTAGCAGTTATTTCAGGTAGAAAGGCTGTGGAGGAGTTTATTTGATCTTTTTAAATATACTTTTCTAATAGCAAAAAGAAAGGATGTTTAATTAGCCCCTGGACTGAACCCAAGGCCTTCTCATTATACGGCATCCTCAACCCTTTATTATTCTTCTGAGACAGGGTCTCCCTAAGTTGTTAAATGGTCCAGGCTGTGCTCAAACTTGTAGTCCTCCCGCCACAGCCTCCCAAAATGCTGTGGTTATGGCCCCGAGCCCCACGCCTGACCTAGATGGCTCCAACTTTGTTAGCACCAAACCAAAGTGTTGTCCTCGGGAACTGACGTCTTCTTCCCTCCGGGCCAACTCGGGAGAGCCTTGGTGTGCGAGAGCGAGCGAGCAAGAGAGAGAGAGAGAGAGAGAGAGAGAAGGAGGGAGACAGAGAAACAGACAGAGACAGAGAGACTCAAGGACTACACTCAAGCCTATTTCTCCTGGGATCTTTTCTCAGGGTCTCGGCCACCAGGGGTGGGTGAGACATGCAGGTCCTGTTGGTCCTGTTTGTGGCTGTGGAAAAGTTATCGTTGCTGTCTGAGCCTTCGCTTTGCTTGGGCACTGAAGGGCAGGTACTTACTGCCTTCTCTCTGGTGGTATCTTGGTTTGAAAAGCAAGGCTGTTAGTAGTTCTCCCAGGTGGTAATCTTTTGAATGACCTTCATTGCATCATTTTCTGGACCTTTTAAAATAGTGATTATATACAGCAAAATTTTCTCTTACAGTTTGTGCCCATATCTATTTTGGACATAGTCAAATGGTACCAATAATAAATGCTGCAGAATCATTTTGAATTCAAAGAAAGTTAGCAATTTCAGTAGTTCCTGCAAAAAAATCACCTTCAAATAAGTTAGTGTGTACAGAAACGTACAGGGTGGTGTGGAAGCGCGTGCCTGTAATCCCAGGACTCAAGGCTGGGTGAGACAAGAGGATTGCCAGAAGCTCAAGGCCAACCTGAACTGCATAGTGAGGCCTTGTCTCAAAAAAAAAAAAAACCAAACAAAAAATGCAGAATGCATTTTGTCTTACTCCTAGAAAATCCTTCCTCCCTGTAATAGTGTAGGAAGCTGTCAAGGGAGGATAAGGGAGATAACAGGGAAAATGGACACAGGTGTGCTAGCAAAGAGCGGGAGGGACAGCCTGAGGGCAGATACTCCAGCTGTGAGGAGAGTGCACCAGCCAGATGGTAGATCTGGGCTCTGGAGCGCACCTGGGCCTAAAGGGAGAAGCCAGGCCCTGTGGGGCCTCGAGGGCCTCCTGCAGGCTTCCTGCAGCCCAGCCCTGCTGCACACTGAGAGGGTCTTCAGTCTTCCAGACTTCACCGGGGCCACTGGCGGCCGCTGAGCTGGTACACAGCAGGTGCAAGATGTCAGTCATTTTCGAATATTGAGTCTCTTTAAACAACATACATCTGTCCTTTTTATTAATTGTATTTAAAGATGCTCCTCCATGAATGATGAGGTCACAGTCCAGTTAATCCATCTTAAATTGGAAGTACTATTAAGTAGAAAAAGCCTTTAATACACCTGACTGACAAACCTCGGGCGGCTTAGCCTGGCTCCCTCTGACCGTGCTTGGAGCACTCACAGAAGCCCCCGGACCCCGACGCACAGAGCATTAGAACGGTGTGTGCCTTGGGGTGTCTGTCCAGAAGAGGGCCTGAGTGTGGACTGTGTGCCCAGCTAGACACGCTGGGACTGCCACCCTGGCTGCTGCTCTATTCAGCCTGGAGAGGCCCAGGCTCCCATCATGCAGTTCACTCTCCTCCAGAAGGGCAACCTCTCACCACGCAGTGAACTACAGAGCCCTGCAGAAGGGCCATGTATAGGAAGGAAGACTCGACTTTTGGAGATGAGCAGGTGTCCCTGCCCATCCCCCAGAAGTAAACTCTACCTTCTTTGATAAACCAAGAAGTAAAAAGGTTTCCCTAGTGGGTCACTCACTTCCGTGGACTTTCAGCAGATACAGCATCTGTGCTGTCTTTAGGACAGTGACTTGGAGCTGATGGTGATGGTGGTTCTCTTTCCAGGTCGTGCACCTGGATGGGCCAGGTCAGTGATTGAAGGAGATACTTACATGGACTCTTAGTTAGATCACTGACATGTCCTAGTGGTGTGGTTTCTAAGACTAGTGAAACAAGCAAACCTGTCTCTATACTGTATTTAAATGATTTCACATATTTCTGCCAGTTAATGAAAGATTCCTAATGACATGTGCCTTCGATTATCCAGAATACCTGCCTTCAATTATCCAGAATACCTGTAAGAAAAGTTAGTTACAAACCTAGTAAGATAATGTTATATGAATTTTGGTTTTCTGTATAGTTCTTAGAATTTTAGAAGTGTGAATGTTAGTTTCTTCTATAGCTTGATAGTAAGTTAGATTCGTGTTGTCTATAGACTGTGAGCTTCACATTCCGTGTGTTTGGAGTGTGTGAGTCGTGGTCTCACACCACGAAGATTGGGAGAGTTTTATGGGACAAAAGAATAGCTCCCTGGTCTCTGGGAGGCTCATCACTAGGAGCATTTTGTACAGTGGGGTCACAGCGTGTGTCTGCTGTCAACATGTAGGGGAAGGCGACAGCTCTAATTGTTTAGCTAATACTGATTCGAGAGGGAAATGAGGCACACAGTAAGAGCAGATGGCACACATCACTGTCTTCAGTTTATGTCCCTTCTTGTCACTGCTGGAGGGGGATAAGCCACTGGGTGTGCTAGTCCTGCCCTGTGTCTGATGCCCAGCTGGGCTTGCTAGAGATTACAGTACAGTCTTGAGCCACTGACTGTCTCTGGGAGGCTGCAGGCCTGACTGCTGCATCTGGGTCTTGCGGTCTAGCTCTATGTTCACTGCAGTGGTGTCGGTGTGGTAGCTTTTGCACTGACTTCTTGGAGAGCCTACTCACTCTCTGACTAATTTCTTACTTCACTGTCTATAATAACATGACCCCAAAATGAAGATTCTATCACATAATTTAGTAGAAATTGCAAACATCCAGGAAATGTAAGCATTGTTCTTGCCTCTGTTATAAGCAAATATTTTTATACATTATTATGAGAAAGAAAACAGTTCTACTTCCTCTTTATATAGTTTGTGAATTTTTTGTTTTGCTATTCTTTTGTTTAAGGCATGGCATCGATAGTTTCTTCTGCTTGATAGGAAAACTAGATCCAAGAATAATTAAGGCTTCCCCCGAACACAGCAGAATGTTAGAATCAAGACCAGAATCCCGCTGTGGGGCAGAGGGACCCGTGCTGGGGGGCAGGCCTGAGCCACTGCATTAACTCAGGTCCCAGCCTGTTACTTGCCCAGCGTGTGACCTTATTAAACTGTACTTTCTGAGTCTTATTTCATTACCTTAAAATGTACGGAGCCCTGCTTACTTCAGAGAACTGAAGGATTTCGAGTAGAGAAGGCCATTTTCTGTCTTAAGCTGTTTCCTGTGCTGAGTTGGTAGATTAGAGTGCAGAATAAAATGCATAGTAGAGCACCTCATCAGTTAGCCCACCGCCCAGCCTTCCCACACTGCAATGAGGCTGTGCTCAGTAACTGGCTTTCTTTTCCAGGTCCGGCCCAGAGTCCGATGCAGGTTCCGTCCGGGTATGGATTGTGTCATCAGAACTACGTTGACCCCTCAGCACTTCACTCCCAAGGATCTGGGAAGGTGGCCCCGTTGCCGCTGGATGGCCAGAGTGGCAATTACTACCCTGGTCTGTACACTTCACTGGCGCCTGGCATGGCTGCCCCGGTTCCAGTCGGCCACGTGGGAGTGCAGCAGATGTATGGCGGGGGGCCACGTGCCCCCACTCTGTTGGGGGTCCCTCCAGGCCCATCCCCAGGGGCTGCACACAGCAGTGCCTCCCCACTGTACCCCTCATTTGGGAGCTACCACAGCAGTCCTGCCGCCTACACTGCCAACTCCTCTGCCTCCTCTCAGGGATTTCCTGCTACCTGTGGTATCTCTAATACTGTGCGCCCCAGTGTCTCCTATCCTCTTCCACCTACTGGTCACCCCTTCCCGCCAGTGTTTACCTCGCACAGTGCTGTGGCCGCTGGCACAGCTAAGGAGGGCTCCTTTCCTGACTGGAGCGCAGCACCGAGCCTCCCGGCAGCACTTGGCCCACCTCTGTCACAGAAGCAACAGCAGCAACAGCAGCAGAACCTCTTAGGATACAGTGCTCCGCCATGGCCAGCACCAGGCCTCCCGCCAGCCCAGGACAGTCTGCTCCGAAACCTCAGGGGGCCCTTGACCTCCATCAGCAGCAGTCCCACAAATCCTGGTAGGTTGGCTGGAAAGTTCCCCAAATGTGGTTCAGAACCGGTGCCTTACAGGTTACTGTTTACGTAGTGTCACTCTCAGGAGAGCCCAGGTGAGCAGTCAGCTAGCCCATGCACCCTTGCGTTACCCAGTGGCTTTTTGCAACCTCTTGGCTCTCCTCACTCACTGTGCACAGCTAGCTGTGCAGCCTCTGCCTTGATCAGCCGCGTCCCGCTGTGGCCACCGCCTTGGTGTCTGCTAATAGGTCTTATGCTTCTCCATAGTTGCCCGGGGTGGACTGGGCACAGAGCACCTAAGGACTGGCCTTGCTTTCCGCTGCTTGTGCTTCTGTAATAATTCAAAGTGGTAGGTCAATGAGGACCTGCAACATTCCCCTGGCTTCCCTAAGTGAGTCTCCATGGGATCTTTTCTTTTCTTTTTGGTTTTTTGAGACAAGGTCTCATTTGTAGTTCAGGCTGGCCTTAAATTTCAGGCAGTCCTTATTCCTTTGCCAGTGTTGGGATTATAGGTATATGCCACCATGCCTGGCACTGTGGACACTCACTAACGATGAAGATATACAAAGAAACATTTCCTACATCAGAAGCTGTTTCCTTGTCCTGAGTTGGTGAATTAGGTTGGAGAATAAAATGCATTGGAAGCACATGGGTAGTTACCCACCGCCCAGCCTTCCTACACCGCGATGAGCCGGGTGTGGCTCCTTGCTTCTCATGCTCTCTTCTTTAAGATTCTGGTCATAAACTGAAATGGACAAGAACCAAATCAGGCTGACACTGAACCTGACCGTTGAATTGGATGTGGCTCTCATGCAATTTGGTTTGTGACCAGAGTCATGGAATGAATTGAGTTCATGAACCAAGGTACCACTATATGTGGTTTGCAAGCAGTTTCTGGCAGGCATGGTGGTGTGCACCTATAATCTCATCATTTGGGAGGCTGAGGCAGGAAGCTCACCCTAAATTCAAGGAGTGAGTTCAAGGTCAGCCTGAACTATACAGCAAGCCCTGTTTCAGGAAAAAAATTGTGTTTCCATAGGACAGTTAATTCAGCTTGCCATTTTGAACTTCAAGTGGTGTGCCCTTGAACTGAGAATAGATATACGCAGTGTGTGGTAGGTGTAAACCCATGGCAGTCTTCCAGATGGACCTTAGTGGCCAGGTGACCACAGGTCAGGCCATGTGGTGTAGAAAGAGCCTTTCCTGGACTTGGAAGAGCCTTAAGCTTGCGTGGCACACAGTAATCCCAGCACTGTGGGAGCTGAGGAAGAAGAGTACCAAGCTTGAGGCCAGCCTGCGTGATTGCCAGTCTAGTTGGATCCATCTCAAAGTGAGTTACAGTGGGTAGGGTAGCGCATGTCATGAAGTGTTGCGTCAGGGTATCTGCGCATGTGCACACCCGCAGATGTGTGGACTCGACTTGGATGATTATGTCTTGGTCCCCGCCTGCCTTCTCTTGAATATTTTTATGTACTTTGGGTGATGCTGGGAATTGAACCCAGGATCTTGGTCTTGCTAGGCAAGTGTTTCACCAGTGGGTGACATCTCCAGGTGGTTAGTTAGCAATTTTAACGGTTTCTTTACTATATCGCTGGTTTAAAACTACAACGATATACTGTTTTACGTGGTTCTGTGGGTTTGTCATGCAGCTTATCTATGACTTGTCTGGGGCTCGTTCGTGTTACTTCACTGAGCTGGGGTCACTGGGCTGGAAGAGCCCAGACAGCTCCCGACAGGCAGAGCAGTTGGCGTAGACTTTTTCTCCCAGGACTGGATCAACCTCCGTGCACGAAGGGTCTTCATTCAGTCTCTCAAGAACAGAAAAGCATCAGCTGCCAGGCCTTGAAACCCAGGGTCTGGGGTGTGCAGGCCTTCACTTCTACCACAGCCCACTGCTTCAAGCCAGCCACAAGATTGTTTCCAATCCAGCGGGTGGGAAAATAGAACCCACCTTGCTGAAAGGAGCAGCAAAATACTGTGATGATATTCCGAGTCTCCCACAATGAGTCTTCTTTCACGGGTGATGACAGAGTTGTTGTGTTGAGAGTCCCTTTCCTTATCCCCTTCATTCGCACTGATGGAACACAGTGTAATGATGTGTTCTCTTCCCATATTCCTACGTTTGCTTCCATTCAGTTATTTACATGTATGCACAACACATCATCCTCATACACATCTATATGCACATACCTGTATGTGTTTATTCAGCATGCTGTCACTGCTTACCGTGACTCTTCTGCTGTAAATTTTCAATTATCTGCTGGTTCAGCCTTTTTATTTTTTGAGACAAGGTCTCACTGTAGTTGAGGCTGGCCCTGAACTCACTATGTAGCCCAGGCCAGCCTCAAACTTAGAGCAATCCTCCTGCCTCTGCCTCCTGAGTGCTAGGATTACAGGCGTGAGCCATCACGCCTTGCAGGTTGAGCAGTCTTAAAGATGATCCCACTATAAGTCAAAGTTTTTCAACTGGGAGAAGTTGTTGCTATTAGACCATTAGTAATCAGAGCTGTCACAGCAGCCGCTGGGTTTGTGAAGTCCAGCGCAGTGTGTGGTGAGGCCTTAGTCCCCTGTGAAGTGTGGTGCCTGGTTAGAGACGCACAAGCAGTGTGGTTGAGAGTGCAGAGTGAGGCCAGAGCTGACCTGCCGCGCCTGTGGACTCCAGGACTGTTTCCTGCAGTCAGGCGGCCTCTGCTGTTATCTGAGATGCTGCTGCGTGAGCGGCACATGTAACAGGAGTGCTGGTCAGTAAGGAAATGCTGTTTGGGGTCCACTTTGTTAAGAAGGTAAGAAGTGGTGGCATATTTTGGGCAGATTGTCATGGAAAATTATTTAGTGAGTAGTTTCCGGTTTTTTTGGTAAGTCTTATCCTTAAACCATGTTCTTTTCCACATAGACAAAATAAATATGCTACAAAACAAATATGCTACAAAACTTCAAATAAGCTATATTATGTTAGTAAGTGTTTTAAAATATTTCAAGTCTGTTTCTGTGAGTGAAGTACTTTCTTGTCTCCAGCTGCGGACTCTACAGCCTGTCCTGGTCTGCAGAGCGCCCCACCTCCCAGGCCCAGCCCAGTAGTGTCCACTCCATTGCTGGGGGCCGCGTCAGCAAGAGTACTACCCGCGGGGTCGCACCCTGGGGAGCCTGCGCCACCACGGCCGCCGCAGAAAGGTACTGGAGAAATGTGCTTTTTCAGATGGGGCACACCCCAACTGCCAGCTGTGCAGGATCAGACTTGATATCCATCATCTATAGAAAAGACAGCATAATTTATAAAATCAGTCCAAATGTAACTGTTTTCTATATATTAACGTCCAGTTTTTATGACTATATATTTCATGTAACTATAATTAAATTGCCATTTTGTATTTTGCTTTTACATAGTGAATTATATGCTTTCCTTCATATATACTGTAGTCTTTTTAGCCACTTTCATAACCCAGGATCTCTTGTGTTACTGTTTTGTGATTTGCTGATCCGCTGTATCATGGGGTATGTATTTTGTTTTTCTTCTTAAAGGTCATAAATTTTTTTAGGATCAAGCAATCAGGATTTTTCTACTTAGTCTCCATGACCTATTGATATTTCTGTGCTTATCATTATTGTTAATAGAAAGTAACCTGTGACGTAGATTTGGGAATGAGAAAGGGTGACAATGAAATTGTGGCCCTACTCTCAAATCTTTGATCGATTTGTATAATATTCTTAAGTAATGAATAAAATGTGTTATTTGAATCCCTACCCTCCCTTGTCTCCCCCTCCCCAAAGGTTTGTTCATTACTTTCTGTCTGACTAAAACGCCAGAGTATTCGCGTTTCAGGTTAATGTCCTGAGTTTCTCACTTGTCAGAGGTACTGGATTGTTTCCAGGTGTCCATACATGTGTTTTCAGAGCAACGGTGGTCATGTTTTAAGGCCTGTGCTCACCGTGTACTTGCAGCCTCCGACCTTGAGTGTGGAGGACCCTTCTGTGATGTTCTACAGCTCATCCGCAGAAGCAGAAATTCGTAAACAGACCTTGCGGTCTGTTTCTGCTGTTCATGTGAGCAGCAGAGGGCTTTCTATCCATAGATCAGGTTATACATTATAATGTTCTTGTTTTTATTTAATTATTTTGCAGTACCAGAGATTGAACTCAGGACCTTGTGCCACTGAGGCAGGCACGGTGCCACCGAGCTACATCCCTAGCCTCGTTGTTGTTTTTAATAGGAAAACCATCTGAAACACTAAAAAGTGTTCCTTGATTCTCAAAACCCAGTGAGTATACTGGGAACAGAACCTAGCTCTTAAAAGCACTTGCCTCTAAAGTCAGGCAGGTCCAGTGAAAACACTTGGCATGCCAGGAGCAGAGAGAGCGTCAGAGCGGGTCTGCCCAAGCATCTTCATGCTTCTCTTTCACAGTGATGGCTGTTGTCCACTTCCTACACAGCTTACATCTTTTGGTCCTTTGTATTACTTCTGCTAAGTTCTTTCTTTGTATTATTTTCTTTTTGACCATCTAGCTTTTTATATACCATCCTACCATTTTTTGTGAATATCATTTTATAATGTTCTTTGCCGGTAATCGCAGCTATTCCTTTTTTATTAGTATAGTAAAGTTTAAGGATAGAATGAACTGCTATTCATTGAACACTTAGAGTGTTCCATTGATCTTTGTATTAATTCCATGATATAGTTACTACCCCTGATTTATATAGCTTCACAGAGTTTTGGAAACCCAAGATTATAGGTTAATAAGAATTTCCGAATAAAATGTATCTTTTTTTCTTCCTGTAAGACCGTCTGTTGTTGAGTCTTGAAAAACTCATGATTTAACTAAGATAAGCTGCCTAAATAACACAATGTTAAAGATGTATGAATTGTGGTTTTTGTTGTTCCTTTTCTTAAGTAGGAGTGTGGCCTCTTGGTGGCTGCTTTGCTTTGGCTAAATCTGAGGACAGAGCAGACTGTTTTTGGGTCCTGGGCTGGTTGTCAAGTGGTATCTGCAGCCTGTGTGTGGGGAGCCTCTCAGAGTGAGGCGTCTCTCTCGGTGTAGGATGTGTCGTGAGCCAATGGGACACCCAGATGTGAGCATCTCCGTGCCCTCAGGTTCTGCATGTCTCGATTTAACCAGCTATGGATGAAAATGTCCAGAGAAAATGCATCTGTATTGAACAGGTGTAGTAGACTTTTTCTTGTGATTTATTCTCTAAAACAGTACAGCACAGTGAATACTCACACAGCCCTGGCCTCATGTTAGACTCAGTGTGTGGTATAGAGAGAATGGCGAATGCCCGGGAGACCGCAAGTCTGTGAGAGCAGTGCTGTGCCATTCTGTACAGTGGCTGCAAGGTTAGGCCGAGGCCTGGGCTCCCGGACCAGGTCCTGCGGGGAACTGAACTACCTCTGCCTGAACAGACACGTGAGCCAGGCTGGTGGCATCAGCCTGCACCCCACAGTCTGGGAGGCTGAGCCCAGCTGACAGCTTACAAAGACACTGGCTCAGGTCAAGGGCTGGGGGCATGCTAGCTCAGTGGCCCTGAGTTCAATACCCAAAACCAAAAGCAAAACAAAAGAAACCCAGAGTAGTTATTTTAAATCTCCTGGCTACAAAGGTACCTTACAGAAGCTAAAAACTAAAAATGTTTTTAGAGGGGTAAATTTTGCATTTTTGTTTGAGCTTCCCCACTCTGACGCTTGAAAAAAATAGCTGAATGTGGGCCTGGGGATTTATTTAGTTCAGTGGTTCCGGTGCCTGTCTTGCAAGCATAAGGACCTGAGTTTGATCCCTGGTTAATAACATACAATACTGGGTTTGCAGACTCATAGCGAGCAGCAATCAGGACCACATACCACAGTGCCGGGCGTGATGGCTCACGCCTGTCATCCCAGCACTCGGGGAGGCAGAGGCAGGAGGATTGCTGTGATATGAGTTTGAGGCTGAGCTCAGGACTAGCCTGAACCACAAAAGCAAGACCCTGTCTCAAAAAAAATAGCTGGATGTGGTGGTGCACACATACAATCATTTCAGCACTTGGGAGGCTGAGGAAGGATCAGTACAAGGCAGCCTGGGCTAATTGTGAAACCATATTCAAAAAAATGAACAAATTATAGCCACAAGTAGATTTTTCAGATGAATATCTAACTTTTTTATTAAAAATTTAAATAGTTGAAGTTATGCCGTATGTTGGCTTTTTTAATAAAAATAGTGAGCCAGGTATGGTAATGACTCACATCTGTCATTCCAAAACTCAGGAGGCTGAGGCAGGAGAATTGCTATGAGTTTGAGACTAGCCTGGGCCTGAACTACACAGGTAGACCTTGACTCAAAACAACCAATACTGTACAGTATAGCTGTTACATCACTCGTTTAAATGTAGGTACAGAAACAGTATCTACCTTTTCTTTAATATTTGGAAGTTTGTGCTTTCTCTTTCTCCTTAAAGTCCGCTCTCCTCCCGTATGTAATGATGTAATATTGAGTTAGAAGTTCTGCTCTGCACCTTCTGTCCTAATAACGTAATTGAAGTTTAAAGTTTGTCCTCGTGCCCAGATGGTCAGCCTCTAAATACCACTATCTTTTCTTTTGGACTAAGGTATCCTTATAATATTGCATAGCTGGTCAGGTCATAAGTTCTGGCATTACTTGCATAGACTTTTATTTGGAAATACTTTTATTGGAAACACACGTTTCAGTGGACTGAGGGAGCTCCCCCACTAGAACTCTGGCCGTGTAGGGCGTAGAGTTAGTGCCATTTTCAAACACAGGAGCGATCAGCGAGAGCCCTGTGCACATGGATAAGAGTAGTATTTGAAGACTTAGTAAAATAGTATGTTAATTTTTTAAATCAAAGTTTCATGTCAGAAATTGTTGCTTGTTGTAGGAGCTGCTTTTTTTTGAGACAGGGTCTCGCTTTGTAGTTCAGGCTGGCCCTGAGCTCAGCCTCAAACTCACATACATCATAGCAATCCTCCTGCCTCTGTGTGAGCCACCACGCCCGGCACTGTGGTATGTGGTACTGGTTGCTGCTGGGCGTGAGTCTCCATGCCCCAGTATTGTATGTGGTTACCAGGGGATGGAACCCGGGTCCTTGCGCTTGCAAGACAGGCGCTAGAACCACTGAGCTAAATCCCCAGCCCAGGAGTTGCTTTTTTAGGTGTCAACATTATTATTACTTCCGTGTCTCGGTACAGAGTTTATAAATCCCATTAGCTCCTCCCACTTGTTCTGCAGGCCATCTCCCACCTCAGCGTCCTTTCTCAAGTGAGAAGGTAAAGTGCAGGCAGGTGCCCTGGCGGGGTGGCAGAGACCAGAGCTCCGCTCCCAGGTTGGAAGCACCCCAGCCCCGGGCTGGCTGTCCTGCTGAGACTGGCTCAGCTGTCTCTCTTGTGGCTGAAAGCCATGGGTGGCCAGCAGCCCCTGGTGATGCAGCTAGGCTTCCCAGCTTGGAGTCCATTTACAGAAGCAGACATGTGGAAATTTATTCCTTGAAAACCGTACTTTGGTGAGGACCCCTGAAAGTGTCCTGTACAGGTTCTAACCTGTACAGCAGATGAATCTAGTCTGACAGCAGGCTAGATAAGTTTGAAGAAGCCTGGGAAGGTAACAGTGGCTGAAATATGAATTCTTGAATTCAAATTGAAAAACAGGACACACCTATGAGCCATGAGGGATCTGTCCCTTGGGTCAGGCTGCTGTCCATGTTCATTGTATCTAGGGAGCAATAAGGTGCTGCCGTGAGCAGTCCCGAGGGCATGGTCTCTGAGACGCCAGCTGCAGGCTCCGTGTAGCAGGTGGTTTGAGGTGAACCTCCTTGTGGCACCCATCCATCCATCTGTCCATCTGTCCCTGCCATGAACCACAGAGCCATAGCACCCAAGCACACTCCATACATCCCTGTCGTTCTGGGAGTCAGATGCTGGAAGGGTTCCTGTCCTTTTGGTGTTTGACACAGGTATTGCTGTGCATCCCAGTCTGGCTTAGAACTAGCTGTGGAGCCCAGGCTGGTCTCACATTCCCGGTAATCCTGCCTGGGCCAACCTCCAGGCCTAAGCCCCTACATCCAGCTTCGTGAAGTGCTTCTGGCCTACTATCAGACTAGATTCACCCCTTAGTGTCCCTGGTTGAGATAGCATGGTGGGCTGCAGAGTTGCTCTCCGTCAGGTATTGGTAGGCACTCCTTCCTTGCACTGTGCAGTGGGCTCCAAGCTGGCCCCCAGGGGGATGCATCAGCCCATCCCTCCCATGAGGGCTTGGCTCTTCAGTGAGCAGAGGCACCTCTGGCCGGAGTAGGTGGCCATAACCCCCACTTGTAGCACAGGTTGAGTTGCACACAGTCTAAAGTGCGGTGCTTCAAAACAGTGACTGTCACCACTCTGAGTGAAGGAAAGTGCCTGCTTCTTCTGAACAGCACAGGTGAGCCGAAGTGGAGCGTAAAGTCAGAGAATGGCCTAAATCTTGGCACTTTAATTTCTAGCACTTTTTAAAGAATGTTCTTGCTGTCTGGGGAGGAGGATGTGGGCACGTGGGGGCTGCATGAACGCAGTGCAGACAGCGCAGTAGAGCACAGTGGTGTCCCAGCAGGTGGTGTCTTTGTCTGTCCCAGGTACCTCTCTGTGCGTGAAGTAGTGGCTGTGTAGACTATTTCTCATTTCATAACCATCTGATTTGCTCCCTGTAAAGTATTGGATGCATTTCTAATAATTGAAATAATATGTGTTTTTGTTCAGCAAATCTGGATGATAGGAAAATATGTGAGACAGCACTTCATTTTTAAATAAGTTCTTAAGTTGAAGAAGAGTTCCTTTGCTGGAAAACCTTTTACTTTTCATCTGTTTAAGCATAAACTATATTTAACCCAAGATTTAATATTAGTGAAATTTTCATTTTAACTAAGTTTTGCTAGGAATATACTACTGTGAATTTGGAAGATACTAAATTTATTTCTCATAATGCCTGAACTTACTTTATATTGATGTTATTTTCTTGGGTGAATTTGTGGTTATTGCTGTTTTAAAATGTTTGCAACAAAGTGAGCAGACTCCCCGGGACTGTTTTAGTCATAGTGGGAAGATCTTCATTCACCTACAGTTTAATAGGCTTTTGGCTTTATTTTCTTTCTGTAAATATTTACTCTAAGTGGAAAGTAATGCCAGTTACGGTTCTTAGCCATCATACTCTTCCCCTTGGAAACTGAGTCACTGCCTGGGTGGCAGTAGAGGACGGTCCCAGGTACCCAAGGCGCCTGTGCTGCATAGATGCAGCGCGGTCTCCGCAGTGTTGCCCTCAGGAAGTGTGGAGCGCAGCGGGTGGAGGGCTCCAGCAGGTGAAAGTGTTCTGACCACCATTGCGGGTTCCTGAATATTATCAGTGTAATACATGGTACTGTTTTTTATGCTTAAAGCAGTTGTTAGTTCATATTAAAACTACTTTTACTAAACTGCTTTGCAGAGATTTTCTAACAGTTCTCGTTTTTATAATAAATGTGCTGATATTAATATGCATGCTGGGATATTCTTTGGAATGTCAGAGTTCCTCACTTTTAATGCAATGTCGAAGTGTATTTCTGTCTCTCCTGTGGTCTGACTCTTGTGTTTGTGCTCTCCACTTTACAGGCGTGCAGTATGGTGACTGTGTTAATAACCAAGCTAGCTCCGCACCGACTCCCTTGTCATCAGCTTCCGATGATGAGGAAGAGGAGGAGGATGAGGAAGCAGGTCTGCTTTAGCTTTACACCAGTTTTGATCTTTCTCCTACTCAAGTGTTCTTTTATTTCTGTAGCCTTTTAAAAAATATCTGAAGATTTTGAATCATGAACCTTCCTGGTTTTGGTTATAGAAGGTGGGGTCACTTGCACTGAGTTTGTTTATCTTTTATAAGCAGTGAAATATGAAGTTGATGAGAGCAGGTGATTTCCTTCCTTCAGAAATGTGTCTCCTTCTCCTGTTCGTGCCAAGGCCTGAGCACCAGCTGCAGCCCTGCTTGAGGGCTGTGGGGCCAGGAGCAGAGCTCTGCCACATGCACTCTTGGTGTTGTGTGAGCTGGGGTTTAGGGTAGTGGCTGAGAACCAGGGCCACGTCTGCAAGGTCTGCTTGGCTCTTTACATGTTCTCAGGGCTGAGAATTTAGCTCAGTGTTTCTGGCACCTGCCTCAAAAATGCATCTCTTGAGTTTGATCCCCAGCACCAGGAAAAAAAAAAAAAAATCACTGCATCTCTTCCCATGTGATCTGAAGGCTCAGAGCTTGCACTTATTTTCTTGGCTTGAGCAGCGGTTCGTCTCATGTTAGCTAAGCATGTTGGCAATATGCTCATGAGTTGCAGCTGGTTAACATTGTTTTTTACCTCAGTGGGTAGAGCACTACTGAAAATTACACAGGTCAGTTTTTCCATTAACTTGACAACTTCAAACTGAACCAATAAATGTTGACATTTCAAGTTGCTGTTAGTAACTAAGATTCTCTGTTATTTTTACTATTGGTGGAAGGATTTGCGGTTGTCTGTTTAGTAAAATTTGTTTGTTGTTCATTTAAAAGATTTTCTAGCCTTATGCAGGATTTGAGAGATAAAAGTGGAAGATATCAACAAGTAATTTTTCTTAAAATTTAGCAATCAGAAATTTTAAATAATATTTTTAACTTAATTTCAAATTTTAAAATGACCAGAAGATTGAAAGACACTTCTGTATGTACCTCACGTAGAAAAGCGCTTTGCTCCACCACAGGCTTCCTGTGTTCTCTGTGCCAAGCACTGGTGCAGCAGCATGGGGCACAGCCACCGTGCAGCTGCCCGCCTCCGTGTGGCCTCAGCCCAGGGCCACGCTGCCAGGTGCTAGACTCCTTGTCACATTGGTTGGGCCCTTCAGTCTGAGCTTTCCCTTAGCCTTTCTTCTTGACCATGACATACTCAGGGTGCACTCAGGATGGTATAGTGCTGTAAGGTGTGTTCGTGGTTTGAAGTGGAGATATTTCTTCATGACTGTATTCAAACCCCATGTGCTGGACAGGATTTCTAAAGCTAGAGTGTTCTCTGCTTCCCGTGTCAGACATACGTTCATTTCCTCCTATATTTGTGAGACTAATTTTGATGATTTAATTATGTTCATGTCTACCAGGTCTCTCCACTGTAAGGTTAATACTTTTCCACCATTAAAATAAGTAATTTGTGGAAAGCCTTTGAGACCCTGTGAATGTCTTTTCTTTATCAAACTTTAGCCGTTCATCTTGGCATTGGTTGATGATTTTCAATCAGAGCACCCTGAATTTTTTAGTTGGAGTTTGATAAAGAATATTCCTTGATCCAGTTGCCCTGGATTCGGCCAGAGGTCGCCTCGTTAGGCTGGCTCTATTGTCTGTAAAATGTTACTTTCGGGGCCCAGGAAGTGTCCCAGATTCCTCTTGGACTTGCTCTGTGCAGCCCGGGGCTGAGCCGTTTCTCGGGGATGCCTGGCTCTGCTACTGGAGAGAGTGTTGTAGGGCTGGGGCCTAAGTGCAGTGCGTGTAAAACTTAGCTGCAGGGTGAGAAAAGAAAACTGAGAGGTCAGTTGAGAAGTCCTTTTTGTTTTGTTTCTTTTTCTTGTTTTTAACACTATTTGGGGTAGGGAAAGAGGCAAGTAGGAAGGAAGCCACCTTGCAACTCTGGCTGAGTCGTCCAGGGCACACCTACTTGCTGGCTGGCTGGTTCTCAGTGGCCCTGGGGTGCAAGCGATGGAGTGTGTGTCACCAACAGGGAGCCACTGGAGAGGGTAAATGCCCATTTCTCTTCCCAGCTGCTGAGTGGTGGGAGTGGGGTTTGCCTGACCTTTATTCTGGGTTTTATGAAAATCAGGAGACAATGAAAGAAGAGTTGAGCAATATTAGCAAGCACAGTAGTTTTTGTTGATCCATGTGGCTTGGCTTTTAGAGAAAGAGCAGCCACAAAGTCTGTAGTGCTTCCCAGTAGTTTTTCCTCAAAATTCTTGGAATTTGTAATTTTTTTGATTTGTCTCATCCTTCTTTCTCTCTTCCTCTCCCCTCCTTCCTCAGATTTTTACCCCTTCCTTTTTTCTCTTTCCACTTTTCTTTTTCTAAGCCATGACAGAGTCATTAAAAAAGGAGGAGGGAGAAAGATTTTCACAGGTGTAACACGCTTACTTGTCCCACTCGGTGTCCGTGTTCTTGTCAGTCTGGAGGCTCAGTGGCTGTGGGGCTCGAAGCTGCGGGTTCATGTCAGAGCTAACCTGGCACATGCACTGAAAGCAGTGCCAGCTGAGAGCTCCTCAAACATGGAAATGTCATCAGCACAGTGCCCTGTACCAGGAAAACTCAGCTCCACCTGAACCCTGTGGTAGCTGATGGTCAGATCCAGACACACTTGAAAGTTGACTGCGTGGCCTTTAGGCTATGTGGAAAAGGTGTATACGAAACAGGTGAATTGTGCTTAGTCCTGGGTCTGATCCCTGAGATATCGCCTGTATGCAAGCATTTCAGAATTTCAAAAACAATTGAGTCTGAAACACTTCTGGTTTCAGGCATTTTGGATAAGGAATACTCAGCCTGGTTTTAGTTGGTACCATCCGAGAGTCGGTATGGGGCACAGACAGGTGGCAGGGGCACAGATGCCATGCAGTTGGAGAGGGCCAGTCAGTTGTTGCAGTGGGAGCTGGTGTGGCCCCCTCGGAGAAGAAGTGGTTTTTCACAGGAGCATGGAAAGGCTTTGGAGAATCCACAAAGGCTGTGGGTTGGAAGGATGGGGAGGGATGGGCCATGTGGAGGGAGGAGATGCAGGTGCACCACAGGCCATGCATGAACACGAGTCATGCAGGGATGGAGGGTGTTCAGAGCTGTCGGTGTAACCCAGCCCGCTGCAGCGCAGTGCCACAGGTTCACTGCTGGTGCGCAGTTGTGTCCACGTGGCCACTGCGGTGAGTGCAGTGAGGTTCTTTTGTGAGGTGTGAGAGTGTCTGGAGCTTACTCTCCAGGATGGTGGGATTGTGAAGGTGTGCTGAAGCGTTTCTGAATGTGGATGATGTCCAGACTTCGTGGTGTATCCTGGGTGTGTGCCCACGCATTTCAGTACAGCGCTGATTGGCAGCGGCGGTGGTGGCTGGCCTGACAGGCGAGTGCTGATTGAGATTTAGTAGTTTTGCTCTGTTTATTTAGCCCAAGTTAGTGCTTTGTCCTGGTTGATAACTGCTGTTCTCTTTCTTTTTTGATATTTTGACAGACCCAGAATAGAGCTTTGCACTTAGTCGTTTCTTCTGAAAGTGAATTTTAAAATAAATGAGCACATTTTGCTGTGTGTGGTGACACACACCTGTAATCTCAGTATTTGAGAGGCTGGAACAGGAAAACAGAAAAACACCGAAAGTTCAAGGCCAGCATGAACTACACAGAGAGGCCTTGTCTCAAAAAACAAGTCAATAAAATAAATGAATAGATTTTAAATAACTGAATACATAACACAGAAAAACCAAAAGTTTATAGCTGTGGTACTACTAAAATGGGCTATATTTTTCAGTATCTACATTCAGTTTGTCCTGAAAGAAATTAAGTAGCTTAGTATGATCTTTGAAATAATTTAGTATATTGAATCTTTTATCTTTGGACTTAATGTTTTTCAAGAATGATTATTTCTCAGTGTTTCCATTTTTAACTTCCGTGTGTCATTCTAGCACTCTTGAGATACTGAGGTGGGAGGATGGCAAGTTTGAGCCAGACTAAGCAATGTAGTCATTGCGAGACCCTGTCCCAAAGTGAAAGAGCTGGAAGGTAGCTCAGTGTGAGGCCTTCGCTTTGGTTCTCAGTGCTGGAAAAACAGCTTTTCTGGTGAGAAAGCAGCCTGGTGTGTCTGAGGGTCACACTAAGATGTAACTCATGCACCCTGAAACTCAGTTACTTAACAACTCAGAGTTCACCAGCCTCGCTATCAGGTAGTTTCCAAATAATTTGTCCCCACGCCGAATCCCTGAGCCCTCAGTGGCTGTGGCTCTGTCTCCCGCTGGCCGCTTAGCTCCCTTGGTGCTGGGCTTTTTTTCTTCTTGCTTCCAGGGTCTGTCTGTTTTGTGTGTGTCAGTATGACATTCCTTTTGTTGCTAAAATTCTCTGTTCACGATGCGGGAGTTCTGCCGCTGTGAATGTTTGTGTTCATCCCTTGAGCCAGACGCTTTGGAAACTTGCCAGGCGGCCCCGTCATGTTGCAAGCCCACTGGGCTTAGTTTCTTTGTGTCCTTACTGGAACTCCCCACCACCCTGTCTTCCTGGGTGTGGCAGCTGCACCCTGGTGATGTGGAATGGTGCCTTGTTACTGTTGTCACTGTGCTCTGCCAGTGGCTAGTTGTTGGGAACATCTTTTCATCTACTTGTTTTCTTTTTACTTGTCTTCTATTCTTGATGTTTAGTTTGTTTTGAGCTAGAGTCTTTCTGAGTCACCAAGGTGCCCAAGCTGTGCTTGAATTTAGGATCCTTCTGTCTCAGCCTCCCAGAATGCAACTTGCACCACCACCAGATCCTTGTTTAACTTCTTTGGAGAAATATCTTTGCCCACTCAATTTCTTTTGTCTTTTTATTACTGAATTTTATTATTGCAAGAATTCTTCGTATATTGTAGATATTATACTATACCTGGATTTGATAGGTGATTTGTAAGTACTTGTTTCCATCCTTTGGTTTGTTTCTTGCTTCCGAGTGGTGGCCTTTAGTTCATTTTTGTTGAGGTTTGTTGTATCTCTTCTTCTTTGTCGCTTCTTCCTCTGATGCGTTATTTAAGCGAACCTAAGGCCATGAGGTTTTCTTCGTTCTGAGGTTACCATCCCAGCACTTACATTTAGGTCTGCGCTTCATTCTTAGTTGACTCTAGAGTTAGGAAGAGTCCAGCTGCCCTCATGTGGGCACGTCTCATTGTCCTGGAACCTGGTGTTGAAGTGAACACTCTTCCCACTGAGGCATCTCGCTGCAGTGTTGGCCTCTGTTGAGGTAAAATCCATGTACCACAAGATGAGTGTTGGGAAGTGTCCAGCTGAGCGGTGTGCAGCGCTATGCAGCTGCCGCTTTGTCCAGTTGTCTGGCTTTGTGAATGTACTAAATTAGATTTAGGTCAGTGGACATAGCCGGGTGTTTTTGCCACCACAGAGAAGGTGTATGGCCACAGCAGTCGTTCACCAGGCTCAGCTGCCACTCTGCCTTCACCTTCGGACTATCCGTCCGCATGGAGTTGGAGCGAGGACCTGGGTGTCTTAGGGCATCTGAGGCTGTGGCCTGTGTCACACTCCATTCCCCTTGTGACCAGCAGCCAGCTTCTTCCTTCCCTGTGGGTCGGCGGCTCCTGGGCCTTTGGCAGGCTGCTGTGAGTGCTTTCACAGCTGGGCTTCCTTGGCCTCCCGTGAGGCCTGCTGCTGTCATTACAGACTCACAGGCGAGGTGGGGGCTGCTTCCCACCATCAGGAGGGGCGACGGCCTGTGTTTGTAGTGAGTGAGGCTCAGTGACATTGTGGTCTTTGTACTGTAAGTGGTACAACTCATTTAAACATTGTAAAGCTCATTCTTACTTTGCAGAAGACAGTATTGAAGATTGGACCTTCTCAATGTTATGCCTCCTCAATGTTATGAAATACGGTGTATCTACTGTAGCTTTTTGTTTTCAAATCATGTTATTTGTTGAGAAGAAAATGTTTGTAGCTTCAATTGTTGTGTCCTTAGTATATCTAATTATCATGCTCATCCACAGTTACTGAGGGAATAGGAATTATGCAGACCTTTTTATACCGTGATTCAAAATCCACCATAAACTGCTTCAACTGTAGTGGTAATACTGGTGTTAGAGGCCAGGGATAACTGTGCTATGGGTTTTACCACTGTAAAACAGTCTTTGTATTTTTAGCTGTAATATTTCTAACATAAGTGATGAGCTATGTGTATTTTCTGTTTTATACATCTGTCTGTGCTCTAGCAAGTCTACCTGAGATAACTGTAGATTCCAAAGAAAATACCTCTTGAATGAATGGATGACAGAAGTACTTACATGTTCTATCCTTGTGATCAATCACCAGATTTCATCATAAATCAAAAATTCTCCTGACTGTAGTAGTTAATAGTCAATAAAACATTGTACAGCCTGGTGGAGGCTTCACTGGGATGCCTTTTGTTCCGTTAACTGTGTCAGGTACAGCAGGTGTTACTTATCCATTCTGCAGATGAGTAGGCTGGGCATGGAAGCACTAGGAAGCAGCCACAGCAGAGGCCCCTCTTCTATGCATTTTTCAAAGAACTGACATTTTATAAAATCCATTTAAACTGAATTATCTTAGAATATAACCCTACTGACTTGGCTCACAGCAGTAAACCCAGCACCCTGGAAGGCTGAGACAGGGTTGTAACCCACCCTCAGCAACTCAGCAACGTAGTGAGACCCAAGCTCAGAAGAAACAAGGATTGAGGGATAGTTGAGTGAGAAGGCTCTGAGTTCAAGCCCTGGAACTGCAAAAAACAAATAAGCATGTTGAGTAGCTTGAGTTTCGGAAGATGTCCCCCTTCGGGTGTGATGTACTCGCACTGTCAGCCTGAAATGCATGTCTGTTTGATGCTGTTGATAGGTCAGTGTCTCTTCTCTTAACTTACATAGGTTGAACTGACCTTTATTCCACTTACCATATTCATTCTTCCAGCATTTCTTCTGCATTCTTACTAACAGATCCTTCTGTGTGTTTAAAACTATTCTTAAACTTCAGTCATTTCACTTTTTTATTAGAGTTAGAAATTTTTCTAGTTCAGCAAAAAGCATCATATTCAAATTTGCTGGTGGCTGCTCCGTGGTCCACTGTCCTCTTGACTTAGTGAGTGATTTGTTTCCCTTGTAGGTGTGGACAGCTCCTCCACCACGAGCAGTGCGTCCCCGGTGCCCAACAGCTACGATGCCCTGGAAGGGGGCAGCTACCCTGGTGAGTGTCATTCTGAAGTCGCTGTTCATCAGCTGCTTTCTGGTAGCATGTGCCCTGTGATCAGCAGACAGTCTCTTTAGCAGAAAAGAGGAGATTTTCTTGGCATTTCTTGTCTGACATTTAAGAGCATTAATTGTCAGCCATAAATATTATTTCTAGGAGGATGTCTGAGGAAATGTGTTATTTTATTTTTGTTATTCTTCAGCTTTTTCCTCTTTCTAAAAAAGAATTAATACTGAATAATTTTCTTTTTCCTTTTTTAGAAAGTTGTATCTTAAATTAATGTCATAGTTGTGTTCTCATGCTTCAGTCCTTGAATTCTATAGCCCTTGCAACTAACCCCAGAGTGTGACTAGTCTGTGGCCCTTTGCAGCTTTGGCTAGGTCAAGGCATAGCTGCCCCAGTAGGCTTTAGAGGTGTCTTTCCACTTTAATATCTGGAAGCAACTTCTGTTACATCAGAGTGCAGTAGTAGTGGGGAGCATTCAAAGAAAGAATAAATTAACATTTAGAATTAGTAGTCATCGTTGTATACTGTGATTTCCCCTGTTCTCCTGCCTTCTGTCACTGACAGCCTGACCACTACCTGCCCCTTTCTCAAGTTTGACCTTGAGGACCTGCACAGCCTCAAGCCCGCCCTTTAACAGCGGTAACCCCGAAGGAAGTGCAGGCAGTGCCCGCTCTCACTGGGCCACATGTCCCCAGAAGGCTCAGCACAGTGTAGACGTCCTGCTTTTGTCAGGAGACTCAGTCAGACACTTCATCTGTGGCCACAGATATTTTTTCTGTAGGAATCAGTGGGTGTGTGTATGTGTGTGTGTGTGTAAAGGTTTACAGACTGCTACAAATGGCTGTTATCAAAAAGAATCACTTGGGATACTCCATGGTAAACACTGCAAACTGTGAGTGTTCACCTGAAGTGAGAGGCTCCCCATGATACAGCTGAAGGATTCCTGGAGGGTCAGGTTGGATGTGTTTGTCTGGACTGTCGGTCTTTTACCAAGCTGTGCTTCCACGGTGCGTCTCCTGGGCAGGGTTCCTAGGTGTTGCTGTGAGTTGTGTGAATGTCTGTAGCAGCGTTACAATGAGTTAAGGAATTATGATACATGCAGAGCCAGGATGAATCCTCAGAGTACAGGAGTATGTGTGGTGCCCTCCCTAAGGGCAGGAGATCTGGACTTCGTGTTCATGGCTCTGATTGCATGTTTCTTATCCGGATGAGGTCCTTTTCTGAGAGCGTCTCCCTGTGTCCCCTTACCATGGAGAGCTCCCGGCAGTCCTGAGCAGTGCACACTGTGCCGAGGCTCTGAGCTTCTCAGCAGTCTGAGTGTCAGAGAGCCAGCGTGGCGCCTCTGTGATCAGAGCAAGACAGCAGAGGCCTGGGATGCAACTGCCGTTAGAAAGATGTGACTCCTCAGAAAACTCTTAGAAAGTACATTGGAGCAAATCATGTTTTCACAACATATTTTTGTAATTTGCTAACGAAGAATATCATTTTAAAAGCATATATAAATGGCATAAAAAATAATACTAAAAGCCAGCCATGGTGGCATACACCTACTTTAATCCCAGCCTTTGGAGGATGAGGAAGGAGGGTCAGCATGAGTTCAGAGCCGGGCTGGACCACATGGTGAGAGCCTGTCTCAAAAAGCCAGAGTAGTGGTAATATTGATAGTCAGTATACCAGAAAGTTAATAATAGTTGTGTAGCACATAAATTTTTAGTTTATTTTGGCTTTGTTTTTAGTTTGTTTCTGTTTTTTAAGATAGATTTTCTCTGTAATTCAGGCTGGCCTTAAATTTACTGTGTAGACCAGGCTAGTATCAAACTTAGGGCAGCCCTTCTGCCTCAACCTCTCAAGGGAGGGCTTTGATTAGAGCTATGGACCATCATGCTTGACTTTCTTTTTGTTGATTCTGCGTATGCTTTTAAGTTTTTCATATTTTTTCACTGTTAAGAAAATTTTGCTGTAATCTCAGCAGTCTAGGAAACTGAGTCAGGAGTCTTTAAAATTTGAGCCCTGCCTGGATAGCAAGTCCCTCTCTGTAAATAAAATTAAAAAAAATAATAATTAAGGGCTGAAGCTTGTAGCTTACTTAGCGTCAGAGTTCTCGGTCTGGTACACCTGGCAGCACAGATGACTGAGATGGGCGGACAGACTCTGAATTGCAGCCATGTGTCTGCCTGTGCGGCTGTGTTAGAAGTCCCAGCTGACGGTTTGTTGGTGAGTGACACGAGTATGGGGCAGCACAGAGTGTGACCAGGACTAGCAGACACAGAGTCCCTGAGGCCAGTGCTGGTGTACCACACTGCTATGGTACTGATTGACGCCTTCCCTCCCTACCAGATGTGCACTCCTCCTCAGCCAGCAGCCCAGCTCCAGACCCCGCACCCGAGCCAGACCCTGCACCCGGGCCTGCCGTACCTCCATCTGCGAAGCCAGCCAAGCCCTTCGGCCACGGCTACCCCACGCTGCAGCCTGGCTACCAGACTGCTGCACCACTGCCGGGCTCGGGCGCGCATCCGGCCAGCCCATACCCCGCCTTCCCACAGTACCCACAGGTGCGTCCTCAGGGACCCTGCTAACCCTCCATGTCACAGACCACTAGACATATGTAAAAGTTACATCTAGCTGTTGTTTTTATTTTCTTCATTGTATGCTTAGCTTTCAGCCTGCAGTCCACAAACACTAATTTTATATTGAGAAAATTAATGCTTTTAAACTTTCTGTTACTAAACTGGCATTCTCCATAGACCCCGCCCCCTGCACAGTGGCTCGGGTTTGGACAGGCTGCCTGCATGCAGGGTGCGAAATACCATAAGTGGTGATTTCTATAGTATACTGACCTAGTGAAATTCATCAGATGGTGAGCTCAGGAAAAATTAGAGAAGTAGGAAAATCATTTATTTCTAAAATCTAATCCAAGAGTTAAGGGCAGAAGGGAAAGAGAGAAAAAGGAAACTAGCAGAGAGGCACTGCAGGAATGTGGTTGATTTGGTGAAGATTTTCCTGCCCCTCATTTTCCCACACTCTCTTCATGATTGCACTGGCTCGTGAAACATGGTGTTCCAGTGTCATCTGTCTGGGCTGTAGACAAATTTCTTTATGGGACCATAATACAGAATTTGTTTCTAAATCATGGCAATAAGAAAATGAGTGCTGAGGATTTGCTCAGTTGCGCCACACCTGCCTGGCTTCCATCCCGGGGGTTTGACCCCTAGTATTGCAAGATAAAAATGAAAAGAAAGCCAAGTGACTGGTTCCTAGAAGTGCTGGCTAGGAGAAGAAAGACTGAAATAATGAGGCTCCCTTGTGGCACAGGACAGGAGCCACGCCAGGGCCTGTGGGTACACAGACTCACCCCTGCCCAGCCAAACCACTGCTGGGCCCAGGCTGCCAGGCGGCGGTGGAGGAGACCCTGTGCTTCTCGCTGCCTGAAACCACTCACCTTTCACAGGAGTTAGGAGGGTGTCTTACTCCCAGGCAGCATCTGTACCCGGAGGAGCCAGGGACTCTTTGTGCCCTGGCACATGGCTCCTTCCCAGGGGCCTTTCTGGGAGGAGGAGGGCAGAATGTCACACCAGAAGGACCTAACAAAGGCTAATAAAATCAACCTCCTGAGCAAGTCACTACCAGAAAGCTGGGGTTGTGGCCATGGTCCAGCACTGCAGGAAAAAACAGTAGCAGTGAGGCAGTTGTAGGACAGCAGGCCAGCTCCGAAGAATTCACCCTGACCAGTGTAGGCACGGAGCTGACAGTGACATTGATTGCAGCACCTTGAGCTAACAAATCCCAGGAGTTCATAATTGTACTAACAGACCAGGGACAGATGACACCAGCAAAGCAGAGATCGAGGAGCCTCATCATGTATTTCTGCAATACCAGCTCACTAGTAGGAAAGCTAAAGATGGACACAACTTGAAAACAGGAGTGTACTCTATCTTTTACAGTGAAAACTAATTAAGGAAATCACATTCTTAATACTGAACAGCACTGTTGCTGTTGTAAGATTTAAACTTGCTACAAAGGTTAAATGTACTCAGTATTTTTGCTTTGAGCTTTTCAGGTATGCATTACTTGGATCACACTATTAAATCCTTGTACTCCTGATGAGCTAGTTTGAAATTTTTTTTTTGAGATAAGAGGGTCTCACTTTGTAGTTTAGACTGACCCTGAGCTCACTATATAGCCCAGGCCAGCCTCAAAATCACAAGGATCCTCCTGCCTCTGCCTCCCAATTGCTGGGATTACAAGTATGAACCACTACGCCCAGCGTTGTGATATGTGATTATTGAGTGCTGGGCTTACAAGTGTGAGTTACCACACCCAGTACTGTGGTAAAATTTGGGATCTTGCATTTGCCAGGCAGACACCAGAACCACTGAGCTAAATCCCTAGCCCTGTGCTACTTTCTTGATTTTCCCTTCCAGCAGTACCCTGGTGTGAACCAGCTGTCATCTGGCCTGGGTGGACTGAGTCTCCAGAGCTCCCCACAGCCAGAAAGCCTGCGGCCGGTCAACCTCACACAGGAGCGGGATATCCTGCCCCCCACTCCTGTGTGGGCTCCTGTACCTAACCTGAACTCGGACCTCAGAAAGTTAAACTGCAGCCCAGAGTGAGTATTTCTGCATTTCATCATCTTGAAAATAATCTACTTGATGAAAACATTATATATGTTAATGACTCCAAAGCTGGTATCATTTCCCTGGTGGAGAGTTTTGTTCGGGTGGACAAACCCTTTTGGGTTTGTGTAGAAGTAGATGTAAACTTCATCTTCGCTGTGTGTTCCTCTTCCCGCCTCCTTCTCAGTCCAGTCCCACTGTGCTGTCACCTATTGGTAATGAGTCAAGACATGAGGGTTGGCGAAATGGCGATCCTGCTGCAGCTGTGAGATGTCGTGCCATCCTCTTGCCCTCATAGAGTGTCGGTACTGTCAGCTGTAGCACTGCTATGTTGGGTGACCCTTCCTCCAGATGGTGGGCATTGTAATTGCTCCAGGTCTTAGGAGTTTATGGATATATGCATAGTCTTTACCGGCTGAGCTTCTTGAACTGAGGTGCTCCAGAATCAGGAACGTTTTGAGCGTCATGCTTTCCCAGAGAGCTTCAGATTTCAGAGCAATTCAGATGCCACGCTTTTGCATTAGATGTGTGAGCCTATAGTGGGGAGGCCGATAGGGCAAATGGTTAATAAGGGGAGACAGAAACCCCATGATCCCGAGCTAGTAAGTGTAGTACAGAGTCTGCTTTCTTGTGAAGGAAAGGACATCGGAGGAGGGAGTGAGGGTGGAGTGACTGCTGCTGGCTGAGGCCCCAACAGGTTTTCCGAGAAGCTGAAATTTCGGCGGAGACTTAGCACGAGGGCTGGGTCCCCCAGTACCTCACAGAACCTGACTGGGAGAGGGCCACTGGGGGACTGTGCTGCGCACATCAGCCGCTCTGGCCCAGTACCTCTCGAATCCCAGGCTTCTGCCGCTGGCTTCCATGTGCCCCGGAATGGGCCCTTCCTGTGTGGCCTCTAAGATGTAAACTCTCGCTCAGCAAGAGAAGCTACCGGAGTGGCTGACACAGGAACCCAGGGACTGCCCGTCTCTGGCGAGGTGGGCAGAGGTGTGAGTCAGACAGGAAGAAGGCGTCCTCTGCTGGAGGGGAGCAGGAGAAGTGGTAACTGGGGCGTTGGCTGGTGAATGGGGCAGGAAGAGGATGTTCGAGACAGTCCGCCTCAGTGGCATGTGGCTGGCTGAGCGCTTGCGGTGCACCCATGTTTTCCCTTTGCTATATGTGTCCTCAGACAGTCATTTCCTCCCTCTAGTGTTGCTCTTTCCCCCATGAAGAGGTTCCCTCCTCAGCTCAGGTCTTCCGAGCTCTGTTGTTGGTGCTTGTTGAGTGCCAGGCCTCCCTGCATGTAGTCAATGACTCAAGTGTGCCCTATGACACTTCGCGGCAGCTGACTGCTGGCCATTGCCTGTTCTTTCAGCTCCTTCCGGTGCACACTGACCAACGTCCCTCAGACACAGGCCTTGCTGAGTAAAGCCAAGCTTCCCCTGGGACTGCTGTTACATCCCTTCAGGGACCTGACGGTAAGGTGCACTTGAAAACGTAGGAACTGAAATGTGCTTATGTCCAAAGGGATCCTTGTGTGTTCATTTGATTTGGAGTTAGCGGTAACCATTCTGTCCTGTTCCAGTCAGCATTTTCTGAGCAGCTGCTTTGTGCCAGACCCCACAGTAAGTGCAGTTGACCGAGGTGACTTATGAGGGCTTTTATACTGATAAGGCCTGAGCTCCATCGAGGAGGACGTTGGAACCACCATACAGGGTGGTAAATGTCAGGAGACCTTCCTTACACTGCTGTCCAGCTCGGGAGGGGAGACACAAGGCTGTCCAGCCAAGTGGAAGACTGTGCAGTGATGGGAAAGCCCAGGCACTCGAGTCTCTTCAATTCAGACATTTATAGTCTATTTGGCTTAGCACCAGCTGACTAGATTTTTAAATCTCTGGTAGTGCTTGCAGTGGATCGTATTTAAACTAAATTTTTACACCTAAGGAAAACACAAGCTAAAGACCTATGTGTATATTTAGGCTGCATTTCTTCCTCATGCTCACCCAGCCTTTTTCGCGTTGTCTAATTTGGGTAGGAAAGTCCTTTCTCACGCTGAGCCTGGAGGTGCATTTAGATCACACTGGCTGTGTTGGAGTTGACACACTGACCAGTTCCCAGGGATGCCCATCACCTTGTGAGAGGCAGCAGGGGATAAGAGGATCATACACAAAGAGCAAGGGAAAAAGAATAAAGAATGTGCAGTACTGGTTTGGGGCAGGGGTTTGTCTTCAGCCCTCTCCTGGCTCTAGCAGCACGCCTGCGCTGCCCTGATCTTAGCTGTGTCTGGGCTGAGACCACAGGCTCTGGGTTGGTCAGTGTCTGGGGCTCCACCGCACAGCAAGGGGCCAGGAGGCAGCAGGCAGATGGAGAGGGCAGCAGAGCGGATGCATAAAAGAGTAGGCTTGGAAGCAGAGGAACTGTGTCCTGTGAAGTCTCAGTCCACAAGGCTCTTACGTTGTCCTCCGAGCCCAACTAACGAGCCTCCTGCACTGTCTTGCTAACATCTGACCTTGGAGACTCAGCACAGCCCAGACTCCTCAGCTGCAGTGTCCTTGCTGCAAAGAAGTCACTGCCTCATCTTCACTGGGAGCTCAATTGTGACTGGGGGCGGGAGGCCGATCTCAGCACAGCTGCAAGGTCAAAGAGCAGTTCATATGAAGGCCCTGGAGCGATTCGTAGTCTCTGTCAGCAGCTGAATTCTCAGCCAAACCGCTAATTTCTAAAAAAGTCTGTGCAGAGCGCTTTCAAGCTGGTCTCCAACAGGGTTGGCTTCCTCCAGCCTCAGCCCCTAGATCACACTGTTATCAGCCACAGTCAGTCAACAGAGACAGAGGTCGTGTGTGTGTGTGTGTGTGTGTGTGCATGCACATGCATACAGGTGTGTCCTGTGATCAGATTCATGGATGGCTGAGTGCTGACCCCCATCTACCTCCCCTTCCACCTTAATTTTCCAGACAGTCTTGCTAAACTGAATGTGGTCCTACTGCCTCAGCCTCCCCTCAGTGGTGGGGCACAGGCGTGCCCCTCTGTGCCCTGCCTGTAAGGCATTGTTGCCTTCTGTAGGCCTCCTCCTTGCCCTTACCTGGGTGAGTCCACTGGCGAGCTCTCGCTGTTCTTCTCCTGGCCTGTAGTCACTTAGATGTGACTTTGCTTTGTGCTGTGCTGGGCCATGACAAGATGGTAAGCTATGTGCCCAACGTGTCACCAGGCCGCTTACTGTGCCACTGTGGAAGACCACGTAGCGCAGTGGTCCTTCTACTCTGCGTGTTGCGCAGGAGATGCCAGGCGCTGCCACAGCAGCTTTCTTCTTTCCCAGCAATTACCAGTGATAACGTCGAACACCATTGTGCGGTGCCGATCCTGTCGGACATACATCAACCCTTTTGTGTCCTTCATAGACCAGCGTAGGTGGAAGTGCAACCTGTGCTACAGAGTGAATGATGGTAAGCTTTCCACTCACGGTCCGTTCGGGTGTGGAGTGTGGCCTCTGACATCCTGGCTGTGCGTCCCCACGGTCTGGGTCTAGGTGACAGGAGGCCAGTGCTGAGGGCGGAGTGAAAGCATTTGTGGGAGGAGCGTGTGTCTGAGGCTGCCTTCTGCCATGCATGGTCTTGTCCACAGCAAGTGTGGCTCTCTGTCAGTGCACACACCACGTGTGTGTGCGTGGGGTCCCCACATTCACTTCTTAGATCCATCTCTCCTGATGGCTTTCAAGTTTGAGTTTCTCAGATTATTTTCTGTGTCATGTGATGCAATAAGTAGAACACAAGTCTAAAACGGGAGGGAGCTTGCCATGTTCCTCGCACCTTTTCAGTAAATTAGGTATTTTTTATCCTCTAGACCTGTTTTTTAAGAAGGCCAAAGGGTTTTGTCCTTGTCATTAATAATGTCTCCAGGCCAGAAATGTTAGTGCATTCTTCCAGTACCAGTACTTGGGAGGTTGAAGCAGGAGGAGTTCAAGGCCAGCCTGGGCTATACAGCAAGACTCTGCCTGGGGAAAGGAAAAACTGTTCCCAGAATTGTTGGTAAACCTCCTACATAGTGCAGATGAGGGCATTTGCTTCTGGCCTTGTTACCAAGCCTGCGTGCATTCTTGCTTTTTGCAGTTCCAGAAGAGTTTATGTACAATCCCCTGACACGGTCTTATGGAGAACCTCACAAACGACCTGAAGTTCAGAATTCAACCGTGGAGTTCATCGCATCCTCGGATTACATGGTAACACTCCGTGTAAATTAGCCCTGTGATAAATTGGTGTGGGTTGTTTGCAATTTTCTGCTAAGTAAATTCTTGTCCAAATTCTTAAGTTGTCATCACAATAATTTTTAAACTACTGGTGAGAGTTTGTGCTTGACAAATATAACATTATTTGATCCCCTGGAAAACTGAGAAATGTTAGTACTTTGTGAGGAGTATCAGCAACTGTTGTTTGTTGCCATTGGAATTTGACTTCCTGTTCTTTTATTATTTAGCATTTAAGGGACTTCAAACAGAAAAATGCCTAATTTTGCCCAAACCTGCAGTTTTCCAGATCTTAAGGTTTCACTGTCTTTCTGACTCACCCAGGTACTAGCCTTGGCAGATCTTCTCAGCCTCCTCTTGCTGATTCACTCACAAAAGTCTGCTTCTTCCTTAATTACCTTAGCTCCAGGTGTCACTCTTCTGTTTGCAAAAGGGGGGATTTTACCTACTTCGTGCTTATTGTCTGTTGTATCTCTCCACTTTTAGTGACTGCATTTCTTCTAGATCTTTATTTCTAATCTTTATTGTTTACAAATATTTAAACCATTGATAGTAGAAATAGGGAAACAGGAGTAGCTGACATGCAGTGACTTTCTGGTGGATGGCCTGTTTCTGCTTTTTTAATTTCTGCGGCCTTTTGTGACTCTTAGCCTTTTGCAATCTCGCTGTAATTGTCATATTTAGTTCCATATTAACTGTAGAAAGCTTTCTCTCGACCACTTTACTCTCAGCTTCTTACCTTATTTATGACTAATTTTAGTCTGAACTCTGCTTAGGATCCTTAAGAATCTTAATCTAATTGAAGTGACAGTATAAGAAATAATCTTTAGGGCCGAGGATTTAGCTCAATGGTTCCGGCGCCTGTCTTGCCAGCGCAAGGACCCGGGTTCGATCCCTGGTAACCACATACCTATACTGGGTGTGGAGACTCACGCCCAGCAGCAACCAGTACCACATACCACAGTGCCGGGCGTGGTGGCTCACACCTGTAATCCCAGCACTCGGGAGGCAGAGGCAGGAGGATTGCTGTGATGAGTTTGAGGCTGAGCTCAGGGCCAGCCTGAACTACAGAACGAGACCCTGTCTCACAAAATCCTAAAAAAAAAAAAAAGAAAGAAATAGTCTTTAAATTTTTTGATTCATAGGACCTTTGTCAGCTTTATCTATTCATTCATTCATTTTTTGTTACTGGGTATTGAAGTGAGGGCCTTCACACCGAGCTTTTCTAGCCCCTTCTTTATATTTCATTTTGAAACAAAGTCTCACTTGGGTGCCAAGGCTGGGCCTGGACGAGTGGTCCCCTGCCTCAGCCATTGCTATAGGCAGGCACAACCATGCCAGCCCTGGTTGACATTTTTTAAAAACACACACCAAAAACAAAACTTGAGGGTAGAGCTCCATGGCAAGGCACTTGCCTCTGGGGTAAAGCCTGGGTTGGATCCCTAGCACTATAAAAATAAAAATAAACTTTTAAACTATAAATATTTTCAGGAAAGTATATACAAATCTATGGTCAGTTTATTATTAAATAATAAGCGTTATTTTTCTTTAGAAGGTGTCTTAGCTAATGTTCCTTACCAGGAAAACATTTAACCAAGCTGTTTAACCATTATAACTATTGTATCATGCTTAACCCATGGTGAGTTTATAAGGAAAAACTTGAAGGACTGTCATTCTTGTTAGTACGTGAGGTCTGGGGAGCAGCAGTCCCGTTTTACCTTTGGTGCATTGGATCCATAAGTGAGCCTCTCATAGCTGTAGTACACAGGTGCCTCATACCTGCCAACTGATCAACAGTTTTGCTCCTTTCAGCTCCGCCCTCCTCAGCCTGCGGTTTACCTGTTTGTCTTAGATGTGTCTCATAATGCCATGGAAGCCGGGTATCTGACGGTTCTGTGCCAGTCGCTGTTAGAAAACTTAGACAAGTAAGAACAGTTTTTACTCACATTGTGTGTCTGTGTATAAATGTATATAAGTTCAAAGTGTCGCAGTTGAATGGGTATAGGTGTCAGTCTGTAAACTGTCAGTCTTTCCTGTCTGCTGCAGAGTGAGAATCCCTGGCTCCAACTAAGTGAAGTAGATAGCGCCACACAAGTCCTGATGCTCCACCCAGGGTGTCGGCCCGGCCTGAGCCCAAGAGGCTCACTGTTGGGGCGTGGAGATCTGGGGCAACTGCCATGGTCTGGCTGAGGGACAAGTCAGGACTGCCAGGCCTCTCACCCCCCTGCAGAGCCACTCAGCTTGGCCTCCTGCAGGGGTGAGCAGAGTGAGTCTCTGAGGCGTGTGCGACAGCGCAGACACAGCGCTGCTGCATGTGGCTCTCACTGGAGCCATGGCAGTGCACTGCACCCTCCTAGTAGCTTCAGGTATTCCTGCCACGAAGTGGTGACTTGTGATGGGACACGTGCCAGAAAGTTCTTCACAGTGTGCAGTTGCTGAGAATGTTCTCTTGTGTACAGTACGTGTGTAGTTTCACCTCTCAGTTCAAACATGTAAAAGCAAAAAGTGTTTAAAAATCTGAGTATAGGAAAAGTAGCCATTATCCTGGCGAGCAAGGTGGTTCCTCCTGAGGCAGTCTCAGTTCCCTGTGGGGGACGGAGTGGGAGCAGGGAAGCAGGGTCCCTCAGTGTCACTCTTCATGTTGGTGCCGAGTGACCATGCAGGGGAGTGGAGCGTGGTGGGTTCTTTGTCCTCTGCCCCACGTCCCACCTGAGTCAGCCAGTGGTGCCTACCAGGGTAGCATCTTCTCTCAGCTAGCAATGAAAGTGCACCTAGAGCTCTGGTCACGGGGGATCGAACCTGGGCCCTTGTGCTTGCAAGGCAGGTGCCTGAACCACTGAGCTAAATCCCCGATGCTGAGCCCAGAACTCTGGAAACCACAATGCGTATATTGCACTTCTGTCCTTTCTTCAGTATCCACTGGACAGGACTTGAGGGTGTGAGTGGGAGCGGCTCCTTTCTGCAGTGGTTCTGAGGTGGGCAGGTGTGGGACTAGTGCCGTGAGTTCTTCATCACAGGTGCCCCAGGTCTTCCCCGTCTTGTGTTTAAACTTGAGAATCCTCCTAGTCACTGCTCCATCACCACAGCATGGACACCCCTTGTATCGGCCATACTCTGAGAGAATCCTCTGAATGCAGCAATGCTACAAGGCTGGCATGTGGTGCCTTTTAGTAATATAGTTATTACATTTTTGCGCCTGGTTGGGCTGTGGAAGGCCACTCTGCAAAGAATGTGTGTGAATGCCGAGCTCTGAGCCTGCCCCTGATGCACTGTGGCTCCTCAGCAGTCTGCTGTGGCCCCTGCGGCAGTCCACAGCCTGCAGACAGACGTGGTGGACTGAGCAGCCTCACAGGTGCCTCTGACAGCGCTGAGTGACATGTTGCAATAGAGTGAAGAGCCAGAGGGTCCTGTGCTGATGACAGAAAGGAATGCAGTAGGAAAGTGAAACAGAGGTGCTGGCTGGCGGCAGTGTAATTATAGGGTCTTTGGCAGGCCCTGGAGCCATCTTCGAGGAAGAGGCACAGGGTGTTGGAGCAGTTGCAGCTCCACTGGCATCTTTTCATCTCAAGTGGGTCACTGAGCTGCACTCACTGGTGATGCTGGGACCATAGAAGACTGAGACAGGAAGACGGGTCTGGATGCCCAGCCCCTGCCCAGCCCCACCTGCTGGCTGGCTGGCTCATGGCTCTGCTCCCTGGAGCTCCGTGACTGGTCTTGCAGAGGCCTTGCAGAAAGAAGTTACATCATGAAGCTAACACAGTGTGGGGCACCCTGAAATACACTTGTGTGAGAGGCACCCTTGTTAAACGAGGAGTATGAAATTCTGCTTTAAAATTTATTGCCTTTGTATCATTCTCCTGGTGAAAAGTACGAATTTGTCATTTTATTTGTAAAATGTTTACATGAGGTACCCTATCATGATGTTGAAACTGGATAAGTGTTCATCTAAAGGGACGTATTTCAATGGAAAGTTAGGAAGAAATCTTAACTTTTTTAAAAGTCTCATGTCTAGTTTTGGTTTATTCTTACATGAAAACTGATATTGTTCAGTTTTCTGAAGTGTGAAGTCTAAACGTGTAAGTGGTTTCATCTAAAAATAAGATATTTTGTCTTTTCTACTCATTAGATTGATTTAGAGATAGTTTTCTGTCTCTTCTTGAAACGTACCAATATGATTAGACCTAGCTTTCTGTTCCATCATTTTGTGATATCAAATGTTACTGAATAATTAGATTTAAAATTGTTATTTTCACCCCTAGGCTTCCTGGAGATTCTCGAACAAGAATAGGCTTTGTGACCTTTGACAGCACGATTCACTTCTACAATTTGCAAGAAGGGCTGTCGCAGCCTCAGATGTTGATTGTGTCGGACATTGATGGTAAGCGTCGGGCCATCGCATGGAGGGGAGCCAGGTCTTCACCTGGAGCTTGGGGCGGCCGTGTCGTTGCTTCACAGTCGCACTGTCTGTCCTGTGAGAAGGTCATGCACAATTGTGATGTTTGTTTTCAAACGAGTTTTTGGAAACACTTGATTCCCAGTTTTTACACTTGTATATATAGTGTACACACTTTTGTGTAATATATAGAGTCTTTGTATTTAATAAGGTGATGTTACAGTACACATTATGTGTGTAACTTGATGAAAACTAAAATTTTTCTAAGTTATTTTTTTGACTTTATTTGTTGACTAAAATATGTTTTCCCTATAGATGTTTTTCTACCTACACCAGATGGTTTACTTGTGAATCTATATGAAAGCAAAGAGGTGAGACTGGTTTGTTTCCTTGCAGTATAAAACGGTTGTGTTTCGGCTCCACGCTAGGCCCAGCCCCCTGCCGTGTCAGTGTTAGTGGTAGACAGTGTAGGTGGTGTCTGCTCTCGTAGTCAGCAGGCAGAGAGGCAGGGGCATGCAGTGCTCGGGGATGACGTGGACAGGAGCCTGGCCTTGCCGTCTCAGTAACTGAATGTTCTGTCTTTGTTTTCCCAGCTTATAAAAGTCTTGTTGAATGCGTTACCAAGCATGTTCACCAACACAAGAGAAACACACAGTGCCCTGGGCCCGGCGCTTCAGGCCGCCTTTAAATTAATGTCTCCAACAGGTGGCCGTGTGTCTGTATTCCAGACACAGTTACCTTCCTTGGGCACAGGGCTTCTGCAGTCCCGAGAAGACCCCAACCAAAGGTCCAGCACGAAGGTACTTTACATTGAGTGTCTCTGTCCCGTCCTGAACTCCTGCCTCTGCTGATGGTGTAATGATTCATTTGTTATGCTGCTGCATGACTGAATTGAGAATTACAAAATTAAATGAAGAGTATTTAACCAGAATTACTCTTTCTATTTCTGTGTTGCAGTGTTCTTTTTACTATTTTGCAAGCCATAAAAATTTAGAAATTGGCCAGGCGTGGTGGCACATACCTGTAATCCCACCTCTTGTGAGACTGAGGCAGGAGGACTGCCATGGGTCTGAGGCCCTCCCATACTACACAGTGAGACCCTATCTCAAAAAAAATTAGAAATTATTGAATCATTTCATTTTATAAATGAGGAAACAGTAAAATATCTTCCAAAAGGTTGCATAACTTTTAAATGGTAAAAATGTGGTTTAATTTTCTAATTAAAATGTTTCCTCTTCTGTTATAAAAGTGGAAAACTTAACATATGTCTTAGGAAAGGTGGACTCTCTTCGTTCCTCTGAGTTACACTGGGCAGCAGTTATTTAAACCTCCCTTAATTTCTGATGCTCTCACCTGGAGCCAGATCTCTTGGGCTCACAGTCCTCATGTTTGCCATGCAGTAATTGTGTTGTCTAAGCTAATTTATTTTTTGAGTTTTTACTTCCATTTTCTCATCTGTAAAAGGCGGATAATGAAAGCTCTCTGAGATAATAAGTCAGTGTAAGAATTAAATTACATGGGGCCAGGGATTTAGCTCAGTGGTTCTGGCGCCTGTCTTGCAAGCACCAGAACCTGGGTTCAATCCCCAGTAACCACATACAGTACTGGGTGTGGAGACTCACGCGCAGCAGCAACCAGTACCACATACCATAGTGCCGGGCGTGGTGTCTCACCCTGTAATCCCAGCACTTGGGAGGCAGAGGCAGGAGGATTGCTGTGATATGAGTTTGAGGCTGAGCTCAGGGCCAACCTGGACTACAAAGCAAGATCCTGTCTCAAAAAAAAGGAATTAAATTACATGCTATCCTAAAACCCTCTGTGGCAGTGCTGGTTCCTAAGTGCTTTTTACAAACACAGTGTTGCCTGTTATTGCTGTGGGAAACCCATGCCAGCCACGCAGGCGCTGTAGACGTACTCACCTGGGTGGAAGAGGCTGTTTGCATGGGCTGAGGGAGAGCTGGGTGAGTGCGTGCCTGCAGGCTGCCAGCTCTCACTCTGATCTCTTGTCCAGGTGGTGCAGCATCTTGGCCCCGCAACCGACTTTTATAAGAAGCTGGCTTTGGACTGCTCAGGGCAGCAGACAGCAGTGGACCTGTTCCTTTTAAGCTCACAGTATTCTGACCTGGCTTCTCTAGGTGAGTTTACCTGTGGATGCAAACACTCTTAGAATGTAGTTAAATCTGAACTTTGAAGAAGCATGCTCAGTACCTTGGAGAGCAAGGTATGTGAACTCCTTACATGATGTCCATGAAGATGACCAATAAACCATGTAAAATGACATTAGTGTTTTGTTTGTGTAACATGATTTCTTGAGCATTCTGCTCAATAATAACATTTTCATATTTATAAAATTTTGTTTTGGTTTACATGTTACTTGTATTTTGTCTTCAGCTTTTCCTTTACAACTTAGATTTTTTCACAACATAAAATCTGAGCCACTTATGAGTAGAATATAGTTGCTTCATAACTAATACTTTTCTTGGTCCTCTCCAAAGCTTGCATGTCCAGGTATTCTGCAGGGTGCATCTATTATTATCCATCTTTCCACTGTACCCACAATCCTTCCCAAGCGGAGAAGCTACAGAAAGACCTGAAACGATATCTCACGAGGAAAATTGGATTTGAAGCTGTGATGAGAATTCGCTGTACTAAAGGTAGGAGCTGGTAGCAGTCATGCTTTGTGTTTTGGGCTTATATTAATCGGCCAATAATACACTACCGTACCATAATTATTTTCTAAGAAAAAACTTCCATAAGTGGGTAATGTTTTGCACGAGAGTCATATTTTGGCTTACTCAAAAGAACCTTAAGAGAAAGCCCATCTTGGAAATGATTTGAGGAGAGCTGGAGTGATAGGAAAGCTCGTGAGTGAAAACTAATTCACAATATTGGCCTGCATAGTCCTCTAATTTTTACATCCATAGGTTTGTAAATACACTTACTGGAGGGATTCTGATCTCTTATGTTAAATCTAAATTGTATGGTAGTCCTTGATTAATTTGTTTTGCTGGGTCTTTAACTTCAGGTCCATGAGAAAGTGTTAATGGTTAGGTAGTGATAGAAGTTAAAAGCATGATTTTCGTTCATGTTGGGTTGTTTTTGTTTTTTGTTTTGTTTTGTTTTTGGTGGTACCAGGGATCAAACTCGGCGCTCGAGCTTCCAAGATAGGTGCAGTATCACTGGAGCCAAATCCCCAGCCTTGTGTTGGGTTTTTTAATTCATACTTTAGGACCTGTGCCCAACACTCTAGCTTTTATATCCCCAGATCTGTCCTTGGGAAGTGGCGGTGCTGGAGTTTAACCCCAGAACCTTCATGCTGGGCTCCACCCCCAGCTTTCTTATGTTTCATTTTGACAGGATTTTGCTAAGTTGCCCAAGCTGGGTTCAGACCCTCAGTCCTCCTGCTTCAGCCTCTTAGTGCTTGATTTCACCCACTGCCCGTTTATTTTTTTGACTCAGAATTAGAGACATCTTTATTTTTTTCCCTTTTATTGAGTTTATTGGTATGTTTTAGGAATACATTATGATCACATTCCTCATTACCAATTTATACCTGCACATGATGTATCTTGATTCACATCTGTCACTCTGCTGCCCTCCCTTCAACCCCCAACCCCACATCCATAAGCTTTGTTTCTGTTTTTTTGTTTTTAACGTCAGATGTTTTCTTTCCCTTCTTGCTTTCCTCTGCCCATATCTGACTTTGAACAGTGACTTTCCCATGAGAGGGACAGTGCTGTGGTTGAGCTTTTACATCGGGTCTTTCTGCTTCCCAGGTCTTTCCATGCATACCTTTCATGGCAACTTCTTTGTCCGGTCCACTGACCTGCTGTCTCTCGCCAACATCAACCCGGACGCTGGCTTCGCAGTGCAGCTGTCCATTGAGGAGAGCCTGACGGACACGTCCCTGGTGTGCTTCCAGACAGCGCTGCTCTACACGTCCAGCAAAGGTCAGGGCCTTGGCCACACTGTGCCATGCCGTCCTCCCACCTCATGCCTCGTGGGGAATTGGGAGAAAGCATTAGGCTAGGAAGCAGGGATCCCAGGGGTCAGACCTGTGTTCCTGGGGGTTTTAGCTCCCAGTTTTTCATCTTCAAATACTATCTGTGCACATGTGTGTGGTGTAGAACTTACATTCCAAAAGTCATGATTTTGCCGAACTGGTCTGTGCCATTGTTGGCATTATTTCTTACAGAATTCCCATTAAATTGTTGTGTAATAATTAGACTTTCACTTGTTATACATTTATTTTGCTTGTTGGATAAAATTTACAATAAGTAACATAGAGATAAAAACTAGAACCTAAAGTTGAGCTGTACATAAAATTGTGTGTGCCAGGCATGTTGGCTCACACCTGTAATCCTGGCACTTAGGAGGATGAGGCAGAAGGGTTGCTGCAAGTTTGAGGTCAGCCTGGACTACACTGAGCTCAAGCCCAACTGGAACTACACAGCAAGACCCTGTCTCATTGTGTGTGTTTTCAGAGTCTGTAGATTTGGAAAATGTTTCATTTTCTTGAAAACATGTTAATGATAAAACTTGTTTCTACATTACATTTTACGTTGACTACATTGAATTTTTCATTTAATCTAGCGAAACAGTATCAAGAGGAGACTTTTGACTGGTCTTTTCTTTCTTAAACATTTATTCAGGCGAGCGGCGGATCCGAGTGCATACACTCTGTCTGCCGGTAGTGAGCTCACTAGCGGAAGTGTACGCAGGAGTGGACGTGCAGGCTGCCATCTGTCTTCTTGCAAACATGGGTAAGTACAAAGTTAAGGAGCTGGGAAAACATACTTCTCTATCCTAAAAACTGAACTTGGAGCTATTTTTTTTTAACTCCTTGAAGAGTTCTTTCTTTAAAAAATTATTTTTGATTTTGTTTAGTTTTTGTTTTTAAATGGGTTTTCACCATGTAATTCAAGGTGGCCTTGAACTCATTATGTAGATAGATGAGGACAAACTAAGAGCCCTTTTGTCCATTGGCTTCGTTCCCAGAATGTTGAGGATAAGAGCAGTTGTCCAGGGGTTATCAGTGAAGGGTCCACTGACGTGCCACAGGGGACACTGCAGGGGTCTCACGGTGGTGGTGATTGTACACATATTCCACTGCAGAACTGTATGCAGAAAAGGCAAAAGTTACTGTAAGTAAATTTTTAAGATCTTTTTGGAGATTGATAGAACATTGTCTTGTTTTTATTGATAAACTTAGACATGAAATGAACTTTGCTATTTCCCATATAGTTTTGAAGAAAAGTAGTTATTATTACTCAAAATGATAATAGCATTTACTAAAGAAACCCCCACACCATGTACCTCCTCTGGGGCTGGGTTTGCAGCCAGGACTGGTGATGTGATATGTAATCATTGATACTATACCTGATTATATTTCAGTATGCTTTTACTTTTAGTGCTTGGATATATTTATAGATTGCTTCTATTTTAGTAAAATATGTTCTTGGAGAAAAATAAGTTTTACATTAAGTATTTGTTTTATCAGTGTCTGGATAAAAACCCCTTGTTAATTTGCCCTCTTTATGTGTTGACCTGGAATGTTTTGCAAAGTAGATTTTAAAGAATCAGAAGAGATGACCTAGATCATGAAATCAAATTGACCAGGCAGGGAAAATGATGCCTTATCTGTGTGACTTTAATTTGACTAATGGAAAAATCCTGTGCTTTCTCAGAAATGAAGGGATAATACGCAGTATGTTCTATAATAGCAAGAATAGCTAAGTGCTTTTCAGTGTAAAAAATTAAAACCAAAAGAATCTAGACTTGTTCTGATGGTTAGATTTACTTCTACAAATATGTGTAATGAACAGACACATCAGATGAGAGCAGAGTAGGCATGCTGGCACATGCCTGTAACCCCAGCATTCAAGAGGCTGAGGCAGGAAGATTGTCATGTGTTTGAAATCGGAGCAGCTACCATGCATCCTGCCTGTGGTATGAAGTGCACCCTGGGGGCGCAGTGCTCGCTGGCACCCCGTGGGCCTGGGTAATAGCTTCTGCCTGGCTGTGTTGCAGCTGTGGACCGGTCAGTCTCATCGAGCCTATCGGACGCAAGAGACGCCCTGGTGAACGCCGTGGTGGACTCCCTCTCTGCGTACAGCTCCACTGTCTCAAGCCTGCGGCACTCCGGCTTGATAGCTCCTGCCTCCCTCAAGCTCTTCCCTCTCTACATCCTAGCCCTACTCAAGCAGGTAGCTCTGTATGTCGTCATCTTCTAGGCCAGCCTCAAAGTCTCAGCCATGGAAAATGAAATCTGGGCTACTTTGTAATATGGGCTGGAGGGTCATGCACTTTGGCACTGAAAGAGTTTTGAAGAATAAGGGGAAAACCATGGGAAGGGAAGGTGCACACACTAGTATTTGGAAAGGTGCCGTCTTTAGTACCCGTGAGCAGTGTGAACACTGGTGCGATCACAGCTCACCCTCAGTGCGTGCTTCTAAAGAGCGGCTCTTGAGGAGGGCCTCCCTTACTCTGGCTGTGCTGTCTCAGCCTCTGAAAAGCCGGCTCACTTCCTGGTCCTCTGGGCTGACACTGCTGCCGGAAGCTCAAAGGTCAGACCTCGGAACTAAGGTCTGATTTGAAAACACTTTCTCCACAGTTGGGGTGTTTGCCTTTGTCCACTGTTGGTTTCACTTAGAGACCTGTCTTCTTGCAGAAAGCCTTCAGAACGGGCACAAGTACACGGCTGGATGACCGCGTGTACGCCATGTGTCAGATAAAGTCCCAGCCACTTGTTCACCTGATGAAGATGATCCACCCCAACTTGCATCGGATAGACAGGCTGACGGATGAGGTAGGTGTGTGGTGCCTTGGAAGTCCTTCACACTGAGTGTGCGGTGTTGTGCGTGGCCCGTGTGTGTTACATCCTGCAAAGTTCCTGAGTCTCATGCCTTAGTATCCCATGCCTGGCTGTTGACTATGGAGTGCCACCCCATGTTGAGCGCAGCGCCAACCCATCACGTCCCCTCCCCTTGCAGGGCGCCATCCATGTGAATGACAGGGTGGTGCCTCAGCCACCACTCCAGAAGCTGTCTGCAGAGAGGCTGACGCGAGAAGGTGCTTTCCTCATGGACTGTGGCTCGGTGAGCAGTTCCTTCCACTGACCGAGCCCCTCAGCTGTGGGTTGGGTGTGGCCAGCCAAGGGGAGACAGTGCAGGGTCACAGTGGCCACAGAGCAGCCAAGGAACCGGGCGTGGGCAGCTGAACAATGGACAGACAGACACTGGCTTACTTTAGGCTTTTCCGGTTGACATAATGTTCCTACAGAGATTAATGAGTTTATTATCAGGAATGTGTATTTAATAGGGAGCAGAGAGGGTTGGATTCTTCTCTCCAAAAACTGTTGTAAGAATCAAAATTCAAAGGGAGTTGAAGAGTTTTCTTAGTTCAAGTCTTTGTAACCACTGTCAACCATTTTGGTGATGAGCAGTTTACTTAGAAGTCCGTGCACAGGATGGACAAAACTGTAGAGCGGTCACAGTAGCTGTACAGTGGTATCTAGGAAGAAGAAGAGGACTTGGGGAGCTGTGGGAGGGACAGACCCCTGCAGTGAAACATAGTGTTGGGATTAAAGTAGTGGAAGATGCCTGTAGCCCACCACTCTGGGAGGCTGAGGCCAAAGGACCACAAGTTTGAGCCCAGCCTGGTGACTCAGTGACTTAGGAAGACCCTATCTGAAAATAAAAAATTATAAAAAGGATTGATGTAGCTCAGTGCAAAGGCCCTGAGCTCTGCTACTACCCAGAAAAGGTGAATGGGAAATACAGCAGGTTAGTTTTATTCTGATGAAAGTGTTATAGTCCTACAGGAGAAACACAAGGAAGGGAGCCCTTAACCCCTAAGAAATGAGACATGAGTTGCTCTAGAGCAGGACGGTGAGCCTTTGAGAGCCTTCTGGGGCACGCGTGCCTCAGGTTCGCCCCACGGCTCTGGCCTTCCAGGGTGGGGAATCAGCAACTCTGATAATAGACTTGACCACGTACATATGGTCATTTGGGGATTAGCTGCAGTGCCTTTTCTGAACTATTAAGGTGCTAATATTTTATTGCCTTCTTAAGGTCTTTTACATTTGGATTGGAAAAGGCTGTGACAATACCTTCATAGAAGATGTACTCGGATACCCTAATTTTGCATCAGTACCACAGAAAATGGTCAGTGACTTTTACACAACTTTGTTTTGCTTGTTTTTATTAACATAGAATTTGTATAAGATTCGCTATCTTAGCCATTTTAAAGTGTACAGTTAGTGATTTTTTATATCCAGTGTCATACAGCCGACAGCACTCTCCTTTCTGAATACCCCCTCTCTCCAGTAAAGAGATCCATTTTTGTCAGTCTTTCCCTTCCCTCCACTTAGACAGTTACTAATGTGCTTCCTGTCTGGACTCACCTACTACCGAATGGAGTCAGAGGCCAGGGGCCTGGCTCAGTAGTGCCACGCCTGCCTGGAAAACACAAGGTTCTGAGTTTAATCCCTGGCTCTACAAATAAAAAAAATAATAAAAGAAAATGGAGCCATGCAGAAGGTGTAAGAGACCTTTTGTTTTTGGCTTCTCTCAGCTTGATCCCACTACCTTCATGAGACTGACTGTCTGCCGTGTGGCCTATGTTACGTATAGTTCATTATTTTTTAATGACTAAAAACTGCCCGTTGTCAGATGCTGCGGTGGATTCTGTCTGAAGCCGGCTTGCACAGTGCTGAGACCTGGGTTTTCAGCTACATAGTGACTCACATTTATCTTTTTTTTTTTTTTTTTTTTTTTTTTTAGGTTTTTTGAGACAGGGTCTCGCTTTTTGTGGTTCAGGCTGGCCCTGAGCTCAGCCTCAAACTCACATCACAATCCTCCTGCCTCTGCCTCCCGAGTGCTGGGATTACAGGTGTGAGCCACCATGCCCGGCACTGTGGTATGTGGTACTGGTTGCTGCTGGGTGTGGGTCTCCACAGCCAGTATTGTTATGTGGTTACCGGGGAATCGAACCCGGGCCCTTGCACTTGCAAGACAGGCTCCGGAACCACTGAGCTAACTCCCCAGCCCGACTCACATTTATCTTCCTAAGAAATGCCAAACGCCCTACACCATTTACTGGCCCGGGCTTATTCTTCTCCCTGGGCCTTTACTGCATGTAGGTCAGGCGGTGCCGAGGACATGCCCTGCTCGGTTCTGGTTTCAGTGATCAGAAACAGAGGCTTCACTCGCATGTTATAAATATGACCTTTGTCCTGAAATTAGTACAAGTTCAGTACAATCCTATTTGCTTCTGGCTTGGCAAATTAATCCCAGAGTTCATTTCTCAGATTAAGCAAATACGGATAATGACGACACACTTTTGAAGAAGAGCAGTGTCAGCAGGGAGGGTGAGGGAACTGGACTCTGCGGTGGATACAGCAGGCCCACCCCAGAGCCACAGGTGTCTGAGCAGCATGGGCGCAGTCGGAAAGGGTGGAACTCCACAAGGCAGATGCGGCAAAGACTGCATTCAAATTGTTGTTGAAAAGCAGAAAAGTAACCTTGGAGCCAGGTGCAGTGGTACATGCCTAAAATCCCAGCCAGTCAGCAGGTTGAGACAGGAGGACTGCAGGTTCAAAGCCAGCCTCAACAACGTGGTGAGACTCGATTTGAAAAAATAAAAACAGCTGGGAATACAGCTCTATGAAGGGTGCTTGCCTAGCATGTGGGAGGCCCTATGTTCAATCTGTAGTTCTAAGAACAAAAAATAATAATGATGACCTCAGGGCCCCTGATCAGTCATGAAAGCTGGATATTAACCTGGCTCCATAATCAAAATACTTTTTATCTGGACCAAACACTTAAACATGGAAAAAGGAAATCCTGCAGACCCACTGAAGGAAACATTATGAATATTTATTGTTTGTTTATACTCTTAGAAAGGGAATGGGTTTTATAAACCAGGATCTTAAAAATTAACAAACCTGAAAGGACAAATATAAAATACTTTTATTTGGTGATTAATAAAGCCAAACCACACATAGCAAAATTCTGAGGTAATCTGGTAGTATAGAATTTCATTTAGTTATGACTTGGCACAGACTTTTAAACACTTCTGGAGACCCATTTGACACGAGATGTTAAGATTCACGCTCCACAGTGTGGTAAGTTATTTTACTCGTGCTTGGAGTGTCAGGTAAGTAATGTCTGTGCCTAACTGAGAACATTCATGTCAAAATGTGTGAGATTCTTTTTTCTTTTCTTTTTTTTAAAATAATGACATGCTTACAAATATGATTAACCCAAATGATTATATTTAAATTTCATATATTACTTTAAATTATGTAGTATACTTTCACATTGGCTTTGAGGAAGTAAAATAAATTTTGCCATATATTCATACAGAATTAATTTTCAAAATATTTATTAGTCATTCATCTTACTTAGCATTTAATTACAAATAAGTATTGATCTTTTCTTTTATTGTGTGTGTACTGGGATTGAACTTGTGACCTTGCGCTTGTAAGGCAGACACCAGACCCACTGTGCTAAGTCCTGGCCTGCTAATAAGTACTGCTCTTAGTGATAAGTTAGTGCTAGTAATGAATAAGCAAATGTGGAGAGTAAGCTCTTGGTCTTGCACAGAGTTCTTAGAGCATTCATACTGAGCCTTTGCATGTCAAAAGTCAGATGTGTCGCTCCGGGCAGCTCTTGGAGAGGAGAGTGCAGTTTCTGTTGTTGGAGAGCTGGGCTCAGTGCCACCCCACGTATGGCTGTTTGGTCCAGATGAAGCCAAGGCCTGTGGTGGCCCTGCTGATGCGCTAATTCCCAAGCATGTACTGTGGTTTTACCTAGAAAAAGATCCATATCCAAGGGACACGCAGTTAGGTGTCCAGAGTGGACCTTCTCTGACTGACCAGAAATCTGACCCAGGTCTGCCGGGCTGTGCCTGTGTGGTGTGCAGCTGCGGGGCTGGCAACAGGACGCGGCGGTTCCTGAGTCTGCTTCTTTTTCAGACGCATCTTCCCGAGCTGGACACACTTGCGTCAGAGAGAACCAGGTCCTTCCTCACCTGGCTGCGGGACAGCAGACCACTGAGCCCGGTCTTGCACGTGGTAAAGTAAGTACCTTCCACAACCTGCCAGGTGCCCTCTAGGGGGCATGGAGTGGCGACCCGGGTCCCCATTCCTCACAGCCCGTGCAGTAGTGCAGTTTCTAGATGTGCAGTTCTTGTGGTAACCTGCAGTGAGAGCAGTGCACCTCGCTCTTTCAGGGACGAGAGTCCGGCCAAAGTGGAGTTCTTCCAGCACCTGGTAGAAGACCGGACAGAAGCCGCCTTCTCATATTACGAATTCCTGCGTCACGTGCAGCAGCAGATCTGTAAGTGAAACGGAGCGAAAGTGGCTGAGAAGACAAGACGCATAACTAGTAACATTTAGTCTGGCACCGCAGCACACAGGACCTTGTCACGGATACGGTGCACACGGCGCGCACATGCTTGCTCTGTCTGGGGCCACAGTGATGGGAGGGAGGAGCTGGCACTGTCCAGTGGCCACAGTGGCATCGCCAGCGCCAGTCACTGTGCAGAGCTCCACACACTCCCGGAGCCGTGCTTCCCGCAGCCATGCTGGCGCGTAGCAGCAGATACATGTGTTTCTTACACGTCACGTGGCGTGAGTGGACTTAGCCCCAAGCAGAGGCACAGGGGAAGGCAGCGCTCCTGTGCCACTTATTCACAAGGAGCAACTGTGCTGCTTGATGGAATCCAACATTTATTTTCCTTGTATAGACAGGTTCTGGACCAGCTGAGGAGAGTATGTATATGATGTACATAAATGTTACATTTGTAAAGAAAATGTAAAAATGTAACTACAGAATATGAATTGCTTAACTTGTGCTGCATCGTTGGGGACAAGCCTGTCACGGAGAATGAAATTAACTAACACATATTATGAACTGAGGCCACAAAAGAAACACAAAACTCTTTGTAACTGTCAAATCTTTTATGTGGATTTATTTATGATCAGCCTACTAATTAAAAATATTTTGCTTGACAGTTGGTTTGTTGTTTTTGGGGGGTTTGTTGGTGGTTTTTACATACAGGATATATTAAATTCATTTCTTAAGGAAACAGTGGTGAAGCACTCCAGCGAGCATTACATGTGAGTCCATGTGCTTTCATTAGTTTGTAAACATTTCAAGTACTGACTTTGTATTCTAAAAACAAATGATGCTATTTTCAAAATACATTTAATTACTAAATGTGATCTTAAATTGCCTTTCTCTTAAATGAAGTATTTCCCTGCATACTATGTGTGTATTTGTATGTGTGTGTGCGTGTGTGCGCATGCATGTGTTTTCCTGGGATGGAACCCTGGGCCCTTGCCAGGGTCTCACCGCTGGGTATGGCGGTGTCAGCCAGGCAGAGCAATGGGGTGACCGAGCCGAGGGGCTAGGATGGGAAATAAGTAAAGACAGGACAGCGGGACTTGGAAGGGTTCATCAGTCAATACCGAATGAACGCCACGTTTATTTAACAGCCTTCTTTTATACATTTCTTTAGTACTGTCCTTGAGCCGCCCTTGAGCCGACTAGCTTTGTTCACGAGTACAGAAAAGAAAAAAGTTAGTGAAAGAACTGGTGGGCAGGGAGCGCTGACAATATTCTTAATTAAATCTGGCACAAGAGTGTGTAAAGGTTCAGTTTAATCTGGAATGAGGGTGTGTCAAGGTTCTTAGTTTAACCTAGAAAGGACAGTAATTATCCTTGAGGAAAGTAGACAATGTTAGGCTCTGATCCAGAAATCAGGCCTACTTTTTCTCTCCTGCATGGGCAGCCATGACACTGCAGGAAACGGCTCCCAACAGGCCCTCATATGCAGAGAAGCTGCCAGGGCCTGCCGGCTACAAAGCAAGCTCGAGTCAGAGGGCAAGGATTTAAGGGAAAAAAAAATAAAATAAAGAGATAAAGCATAGGGTCAGGAGGACCACAGCAAACTACAGGCTGAAGCCTGAGGCTGAGGCGCCGAGTTTATTCTTAGTGCTCCTTTTATAGTACTCTTACAGCAGTGACTACCTGCAGAGATTACAATCAGTGGTTAACGGTTTACAAAGGTTACAATCAATTAGGTAAAAAGCTTGAAGTCAGTCTGCTTAAGGAGACCCACTTTTTGGTCTTAACTACTTCTTATTTTGGGTCAGTATTCAGCAAAAGGTAAAACATCTGTTGCGACCAGAACTTGTTGCTGATATATCATCATTGCAATGGAGGTTACAAGTCAGCTTTGCATATGAAGAGAAACTAGACCTGCAACCCTTAGGGAAGAGGGGAGGGAAAAGTTAGTGCAGGGCTTAAAGTAGGTTTCCGGGCACCACCAGTGTATCTCTGGCAAAAATCCCAGGGCTATCAATTCCTGGTAGGAGTGCCCTTACACTAAAGCTGCTTTCCACAAGAAACACTAAGTGCGCAGCTCCAGCCCTGCTGTTTTGAGATACAGTTGCACTAAATTCCTCAAGTTGGTCTCACACTTTTGATCCTCCTGCCTCTGCCCTCTGAAGAGCTGGGCTTACAGACAAGTCCCTCCACATGCCGCTTTCTACACACTTAGAGTAAGACCCTCTCTCAGGAAATAGGCTAGGAATATAGCTCAGTACAAACCCCTGGGTTAAATCTCCTGTACCACCAAAAGGGAAATCTCAGGCTGGGTGCAGTGTTTTACCCTGGTAATCCTAGCTACTTGGAGGGCTGAGGCAGGATTGCAAGTTCAAGGTCAGCCTGGGCAATTTAATAAGATGCTGCCTCAAAATAAAAGCTACTTTAAAGGCTGGGGATGTAGTAGAGCCCTGACCTCAGTCACCAGTGCCATCAGGAGGAGGAGAGAACTGAGCTGGGGCTGCAGTTCAGTGGCAAAGCCTTCACTAGGATGTGCCAGACCCTGGGTTCATTGCCAGCACCATCACTGGCAGCTTATTTACTGGAAAAACAGCCATCTATTACACTGTGGAACGGCATTTTGTGCTCTCTGAAGTCCCCGTGGAGGGACTCTCGAAAGAAAGAGCTCCTGGATATGGAGCCAGGGGTTGGAACTGGCTCTGCTTGGCGATCTATTTTCCTTAGATGAAAATAAAAGTCCGGGTCCTGCCGGGGGGATGTGGTGACGTGAGTCACCCTCAGACTTAAAAATGTGGCCGAGCGTGACAGCCCCACGCTCCCCACCCCACCCAGGACTCACCCCTGGCCCCGAAGCTCCACCAAGAGGAGCAGCCGGCCTCCGAGGCACCAAGATGCCCAGCACCGCACATGGCACTCCTGCGTCCTCCCTCGTACTGTCAGCATTCCATAAAGACCGGCCGTAGTTCTTGCCAGACACCGCCCCAGTCGTGAAGCAGAGCCGCTGTGTCCAATCGCTCACCCTAGACAAGCCTGAGGCCGCCGTGCTTTCCTGCTCTCAGCCACAGCCTGCTGCCATAGGTTGGCCATCGCTGCTCTGGGGAGAATGGGCAAAGACCTACAGCCCAAGGTCTTCCGTGGCTCCTTCCTTATTCAAAGGGCCCCCCAACGAACGGGCTGCTCGGAGACAGCCCTGGATGAGGCCAGCGGGGGACTCTGGTGGTCGAGGGTGCTGCAGGCCTGGGGTCAGCCGGGCTAGGAACACCCGCCTCTGCCTGCCTCCTCCGCCCGCCGGTTGCAGGGCCTTGGGGACACCTCGCGAGCCGACTGCCGAGACCCCGAAGCTCCCGGAGAGCTGAACATAACCCTGCAGACGTCATGGACAGAATTCCTAACGTCAGAAAGAGAATGGAATTCAAGGGGAAAAAACACTTAACGCCTGGTTTGGATGTGAAAGACCCGGAAGACGCTGCCCAGCTCGCTGCTCCTCTGTCCGCGCCGGGCGGTCTCGCGACTCCCAGGGCGGTTGCGGGCCAGTCGGGACGCAAAGATGGCCAGAGTCAAGTCCGATCTGTCGTTCCTTCGGGCCCTTGGGAGGCTTCCTCCATTCTGATGAACCCCCCGAAGCCGACCCCGGTCCGAGCCTACATGGGGCGGACGCGGACCCTACCCCGTTCCCGGACACCGACTGGGACGAACGGGGAGGAGTGACGTCGGCCTGGCCCGGCCTGCCCAGCACGGGGCCGCCAGGAGGCGCTGTCTCCCGCCACGGAGCCCGGAGCCCGCTTGGCCTTTTAGTCTGGGACAAGCCCTCTCTTCCAAGCCTTGCTTGGGATCTGGTGACTCAGGCGGATAAAAACTGGCTCACCTCAAGCTTTCAGGAGCTGCCTGTGTTGAGCGCTGGCGGCAGAACTCACTGGGAGTTTTGTTGTTGGTTTTTGTCTTTTGAGGCAGCATCTCTCTTTGTAGGTCGAGCTGGCCTTGAACTCGTGGCAATCCTCCTGCCTCAGCCTCCTGAGTGCTGGGATGACCGTCGCACACCACCACTCCCCCACGCCCAGCTCTAAACATACTCTGTCGGATGAGAAAATAAACAGCTATGCACTAGATGGCAAGTGAGAGAAAACCTGGCAGAGCGAGGACAGGCGGTGGACGGGCTCCTGGGAGTGCCCACTGCTCTTGAGAAGACAGTAGATGAGGCACCCCGGTCACCTGGAGCAGGGAGGCTGCCTTCACTACGTTGGCAGCAGCGTGAGCTGGTGGCCTCACAGCTATGTCCGCGTGGCAGCCTGGCCGGCTGTCGGTCTGTCGTCCTAGCCACGGAACCCCAGACCACTTCCGACCAGAGGACGCGTCGCAGATCTCACAACTGTGCGATGAGACCCACTCATGTCACCAGCAAGATGGGGTGTGCTCTGGGACCGCCTCAGGCCCTGGGCCACTACCGCTGTTCTGTGACAGGAACACACACGTCTGGGGCAACAAGTGAGCATTCCCAGAGCTTCGGGCTTAGTTCCCTGAACAATACCTCACTGAGTCAGAAGTGGGGACCACGGCCACCACGGGCTCCCTGTAATCACTACAGGTTGCTGGGCTGGCAGGAGCGGTGAGGACACCAACTTGGGGCATTTCCTAGGAAGGGGGCTGTCAAGGGACCTGGAGAGTCTTCCAGAGGCCTGAGCGCCTCTGTGCCCCATGGGAAGTTGGTGGCATCCAGCAACAATAAAAGGGGTGTCCCTTACGATTCGGACCTTTCCCAGCGTCCGGGAGTCTCCAGCTACCCAGCCGGGCCACACCAGGCTGGCGAGGCACTGGAGTGGTCCCTGCTCCACCTGTGGCCCTGTGGTTCCCTTCCCGAGATTCCCTCCTCCTCTCAGGGACATTTGTGTGCTCGCCGCAGTGTGCTGTGGGTTCAAAGAAGGAAACCGCGCTCGTCTGGGAGGCACATTGCAGGCCAGTCTCCAGATAGCCTGCCTTCTCCTCCATTCTCCATCTCTCCCTCCTGGGGACTGAGCTCAGCTGAGCTTTTTCACTGAGCCACTTCCCCAGCCCTTTTTAAGTTTATTTTTTACATCGAGGCAGGATCTCAGTAAGACTCAGCGTTGTCCATGCTGACCAGAACTTTGCAGTCCTCCTGCCTCAGCCTCCCAGACTATAAGAATATCGGGTGATCAGCACCACGCCTGGCTCCGACACCTTTTACAGGAAGTGATGAGTCTCTGGACAGGCTGATGCAGCTGCTGGGAATACAGCTTCCTTTTCCATGAGATGGCTCCCCTCTTCTTCAGGGCTGGTGTCCCCGAGGCCAGCCTGCCCCTCACACTTCTGAGGGGCCTTTGTGTTACGTGCTCTAGGACCTCTGTACTTGCGGTGTAGCCCTCGTTCTCTCCACCCTGCACTCCCTGCTTAGCTTCCAGTAGGCTCTGCCCAGCCAGCAAGCGCGCCTCTTACCCAGTGCTTTCCCGGCACAGCCCGAGGCTGAGCTGGCTTCCTCCCTGTGCTCACAGCCCAGGTATGACTATCTAGTTTGCTGTTGTTTTGAGACAGGGTCTTACTATGTAGTTCAGGCTGGCCTCAAACTCAGGGTGATCCTCCTGCCTCAGCCTCAGAGTGATGTCTTGGAGCAGACTTGGTCACAGGAGAGAAGGTAAGTAAATCCAGGGCTGAGGATGTGGCGGAGGAATAGAGAACTTGCACTGCACACACAAGGATCCAGGTTTGGTCCCCAACACCACAAAAATATAAAGCCCGTGTGCAGGTGTGTCACACATTTAGAACCTTGTATGGACATGTTACTGTCAGGGTCGGAGGTTGAAGGGATGTTTGGGGGGTGAGGTCTCCAGAATAAAGGAAACATCTGCAGCACCAAGACCAAACCTCTGTTCCTCAGCCCTGTATGGGCCTTCATGGCTCACTTTGCCACGTCCTGACAAACACATAACACACGCACCACAACCGAGTCCAGTGACCGTGTGTCCCACTGTGCCCATGTGCTTGACAGCAGGTCGTATCCTTAGGGGTCCTCAGATGTCCTGGTTTTTGCGTCAGTCAGAAACGATTTCCCGCAGTTGTTCACTGTGGAGCCACAGCTGGTTCTGTTAAATATGGCGGCTGAGCTGGATATGGTGGTACACACCTGAAATCCCAGCACGTGGGAGGCTGAGGCAGGAGGATCACTGAGAGTTCAAAACAAAACAACCCGGCAAGCGCAAAGTCCTTAGTTTGGCTCTTGGTACTGAGAAAACAAAACAGGAACTAAAGGCCAAGGACCAGGAGGAAGAACAGAAAAAGGAAGATCCTTCCCTAGTCACCCTGAAAACCCAGTCAGAGTTGGGACCTCTACCTGAGACCCTCGAGTGCGCCCTCACCCAGTGACCTGCTTCCCCACCACCTCCTCTTCCTGGTGGCCCCCGAGGACAGATGAGACAGTTCTCACTCAGGTGTGTTTACACACAAGACCTGTGGCAGAAACAGAAAACCTTCTACGGTGGGTGAGGTTGGGGCCCTAGACAGCTTATCTTCCAAAACCCCTTCTGCATATGGAGGTCCTTTGAAGATAAGGGTGTCTGCAAAGCAGGCTGTGTGAAAGTCAATGGATGGGCTGGGGTTGGTGGTACAGCCTCCCAGGGAGGCAGGAGGATCTGAATTCAAGGCCAACTTGAGATAGTAGTGGATTTAAGGCCAGCCTAGACCATAGAGCAAGACCCTGTCTCAAAAAAAAGAAAAAAAAAGTCAAGGATGAAATCTGGGAACTACTTTTACTAGCACAGTCTGAATGTCAGAGCCCTGGGGAAGGCTGGCCTGGCCCTGGACACACCACAGATGAAGAGCAGTGTGAGTGAAGACAAGGATCGCCCTGCACACTGGTGCTCAGACCTGGTTCCGGAAGGCCGTGGACAGTGGGCTAAGGCCAGCCACAGCAAGGTGAGCTCGGGGTCACAAGCCACAGCTTTCTGGACTCAGCTCAGGGTGCGACCGAGGAGGGTGACCTGCTCCAGCTTCCCTAGAAGGTTTGGAAGTGACCCAAAGAGGTTACACAAGGACTTCTACGGGAGCCTCAGAGGCAGAGCCAAGTTCTGGGGAGCCCGGCTAGGGGACCCTGCCTGAGAAAAAATGTAAAAACTTAGGAACACAAAGCTGACATGACAGTGAATACTGAGGGAAGAAATAAAGCATGTTTACAAGCACGAAGCCCAGAAAAACTGTTATAAACAAGCTGGCCCGCCTATCACAGCCGCGCTCCTACCTACATTTTCATATTCCCTTTAGCGGCCTTTCCAGTGACAGTTTGGTGAGTTTTCTCTCAGCCGAGATGGACCAGTTCCGGCCTCAGGGGTTTGGTCAGGGGTTGGTCCTGGCGCGTCCTCCCTGCCCGGCCTCCTCCACCCTTCCGGACTGCCTCTCCCCGCCTGCATCTTGGGCCCATTGGGCGGTGAGTGGGTCCCACAGCAGCAGTGGGGCCTCGTAGTCCAGAGGGTCCAGCTCCAACTGCTCTTGCTGGCTCTGGACAAGGGTCACGCGAGCCAGTGTGGCCCAGGGTGGCCGGGAAGAGGAGACGTAGTTTCAATATTCTGTTTTTAGAAATGTCTCCTAAATGTAGCACCGAGGGAGCACGCGCCCTGCAGCCCCGCTGTGAATTCACTCCCGGAACCGCTCCGGGCAGGGCAGAGCCCCGAGTCGCTGCAGCTAGGGAAGGCAGGTGCCCGGCCTTGCGCATCCAACCTGTCTCAATTGACAGAGGACACGAAGCGGGCTGGCAGGAAGCAGGAGACCGCGAGAAGGAAAGCGGACCTGGCCGGGAGCCCGCAGCGGAGGGTCCAGTAGACAGTAACTGGAAGTGCCCATGCCGGGCAAGGGGCGAAGCTGGGGCGCAGGACTGCAGAGGCCCTTGGGGGATGGAGAGAGGGGACCTGAAGTACCAGCGCAGTTCTGGTCCCGAGCAGAGCCAGAAGAGGCGGCCTAGAGCGGCAGAGGGAGGGCAGAGCTGCTGGGGCAGGGAAGCTCTTAGGGGCATGGTTAAACTGCACGGGCAAATTGGATTGTGGGGGTTACCGTGTATCTAGATTTGCTTAGAATCGTTAAGTGAAAATTATGTAAAGTAGACCTCAGTAAAGCTTTTTTATAAAAAAACGAAATTAGAGATTCAATTGTGAAAGGTTGCAATGCGCAAGAAATATTTATTTATTTATTGTTTTTTCAAGATAGACTCTTACTATGTAGTTCAAGCTGGCCTTGAACTCACTGCGATCCTCCTGCCCCAGCCTTGGGTGTTTTGGTATCCCTTGAAAGGGGAAAACCGAATTTGTAAAACCTTCCATTCAAGTAAACCTCCAGCTTGCTTCTTGGAAGGCTCTGAAGTGGACCGCTGCCCCTCCCCCCCCGTTGTTTAACGTTGTAAACTCTGTCATATTCACTGCGGAGTTTTGTTAGTTGAGGCTGGAGCCTCAGAAGCCTGCACTTGCCTAAGCTTATAAGTACGTCGGTTGTTAAAGAGGATTGTGATACTCGCTTCTGTGATAGGTGGAATCTGTGCACTGTTCCAACCAATGGAACTTGTCGCCATGCGCTGTATTAACCAATGAGACGCGTAAGTTTGTAACCAATGGAATTGCTGAGACCGACCAATGAGATGAGACGTGTAACTCTGCCCCAACTTCAAGAACATTCTGTGAAGAGAGCATAAAAGCCCTCCGGCCTGTAGACTTCTGTACAGTTGAAGACTCATCTCTTCGCTGATAGGATGAAGTTGTACGCCCATCTCAGGGACCTGTTGTGGCATTTCTACGAGTGTCCACCACCACGCTCGGCCTCTGTAAGCACTATTTATAAACGACTGGCCAAGGTCGAACTCTGTCCACTGGGTTGGTCGTGCGCCGGGGCTTCGTCTCTTCCGCCCACGTGGCCAGCAGTTCCCACAGAGGTGGGCTGGCCTAGCCTTGGCAAGATGGCATCTCCTCTCCCATCCTTCTTACCCCCTAACTCAACTCCTTGCGTTCCTTTGGAGCACTGGCTCAAGGTGGGGAAGACCCATGTTTGATGCGCAGCCGCCTTGTGAAGCATATGGTAGTTGGCGCCTGTCAATCCGTCTTTAGGTTCAGTTTCAGCCCTAGTGAGCAAGCACTGAGGCTTTGCGCTGAACTACAGCACCACCCCATACCCTTTTACAAGTTTCATTTAGACAGGCTCTCACGAAGTTGCCCTGTACCTCGCCTCCAGAGTGCATGCGTGCTGGCTTTTCCTTCTGACTTCAGTGTGGACAGAGGAGTTTCTTCTGCAGCCAGCTAAGAGGAAAAGGCCTGAGGCAGGTGCGGGCTGGAGGTTTCCTGAGGTTTCTCTGACAAAGTTTGTAGCCCTGGAAATTTCAGCCTTCTTCTTCACTCAGGGCGGGATCGTGCAAGGAGAGATCTGCCCTGTTTCCTTTACCAGCTTCGCACGCACTCACCAAACGGAAACACAGGATGTCCAGTAAAGCCTGCGTTTCCATAGACAATGAAGAGCTCTCTTGAGTCCACCCCAGACGTTTTAGCGCAGTAAGCCCAAAAAAGGCCGGGCTGTAGTTCAGCGCACAGCACTGTGGTGGCCCCCTTGCTTCAGGCGGGACTCGCTCATCGCTGGGCCACGCAACACGCTGCTTCTCTGAAACAATGCACCTGTGCAGCGGATCTCAGCTCGAGGTCCTGCTGTAACCTAGCAGGGCGAAGGGTTGTTTGGAGTTATTCTTTGTCTCGTGCTTGTTTTTAGAAACAAAAGTCTCCAAGCAAAATACCAGCTTTCCCTGTTGAGAAATGAAGTTCCCGTTCTGTAGCTCTTCCAATTAAAACCCTCTTTAAAGAAGCCAGTTTGGTCTGGCTTCTTTACAAATACTGCTTACAGTATTGGGAGAGTTTTCCCCAGAGCCAGTCAGTCACCCGCACATAATGGCCGGGCTCAACTCGCGGTGAGCCACGGACGTGGTCCCCCAACCGCGGGTGCGTCGGGGCGGGACCGAAGGGAGGGCGCGGCCTCGCCTGGGCGCCGAAGTCCGGGGAGGACACGCCCCGGGCCCGCTGGCGGCTCAGTCCGCCATCCGATCGGAGTGGAGACTGGACAGGATGCTGGCGCGCGCTGCGCTGCGGCCGCGCCCGAGCCCCGGAGCCCTAGCTGGCGCGCAGGTAACCGGGCCGAGGGCGGGGCCGGGACCCGTTCTCCGCGCGGTCCACGTGGGCTCTCCAGACCGCCGCCCGGCACGCCGGGTGTTGGAGGGACGTGGGGCCGCGGGCGGTGAGTGGCGAGCGCGCGCGGGTGCACCCAGCCGACCCAGGAAGCGGGGAAGTTGAGTCAACGCGAGGCCCGCCGCAGCCTCAGCGCCGTTTGTTCCCCGCGCCGGGAGATTAGTATCAGACTGTCAAAGAGAAAAATGTTTCATTTTTATCTTTTAGTTCTGCACTGTAAAAAGTAAGCAAAGATTCCCTCACAGTTTCACATCCTATTTCTTTCGGAGTTTTCTTGCTTTGGGTTTTGACCATTGTTTTTCCCTAACAACTATCTCAGTCCTTGGCGTGTGAATTGATGCAGGGAATATTTAACTGCATTTTAAAATGTTTTCCCCGAGTGTTTGCAAGCAAATGAAGAAGGCTATTTTATACTGACACCCAAAAGGAGAAGGCTGCCTGGCAGTGCACACCAGCCACCTCTGATAGGAGTCGCTGGGGAGCCTAACTGAGCTTGGGGCCCCAAACTCCCTGTCTGCAGGCCCACAACCACAGCCAGCCCTGTCCTCACCACACACCCAGGCCTTTGGCTGGTGTGTGCACCCGGACCCAGCAGTGTTGGTCCCCCATGTAAGGCCGTGCGGGGTGCCCGAGCAGGAAGGTGGCTACCTTATCAAAGAAGGAGAAAATGATGGGGCTCCAGTAGATAATCACGTGAAGCCTTTTGAAGGTTTCTGACTGGCAGCATTTTAAGTCCATGCCCTGTACGGCTTGCTGCTTCCTCCGAGAGCTGGAAACGGTCATTTCACCGTCTGAGAATGAGTTTACCTGCTTCTATAGAGCTTTGAGATCTTGAAGCTGTAAAGGGAGGAGAGCCGCATCTTCGCCAGGAGGAGGCTTATCGAGGTTTCCTGCTGATCAAGTTTCCTCACTGAAGGGACCTTTTCATTCTAGCCTGCCTGCTGCGTGATTGTCCCACCTGATAGAAAGTGCCTTGTGGCTCAAGAGAACTTTTGCTTAATGCGATTTATTTTATGCATTTTTTTCTCTAGAAACATTCAGTCCCCTGAAGTCTTTGAAAGCAGCGAGGGGGAAAAAAAGGCAGTTGTGATCCAACTGCTATAAAACACTGGCTTGCAAGGACTTGTAGGTAGGAACTCAGATCAGCATTCCCGGTTGTAATTGATGTTCGCTCACCTCCTGAGTCAGCCCTGGGAGAGTCTTGAAAAACTTTGAAAGTACACAATTGTCCTCCTCCTGTGGTAGGTGGATAATTATCTGTTGTGTGGGTGAGGAAGAAACCTTTTGTTGACTCGGAAGTGTGTAGCGTAGCAGAACTGTTGCGGATACATGCAGCCAGGAGCAGGTACCGTGGTGTGCCCTCTGGCTCAGGGGCTGCATCTCTGTCCTCCGTGCCCCTGCTGAGCGGTCACAGGGCAAACAGTGGCTCTTGCTGCTACCTTTGTGTGCCACTGTTATTACGATGCCTCGGGAATGACAGCTACACTGAGGAAGCTCTTGCCTGTTTGTACCTTCTAAATTTGGGGTTTCTACTACTTAGATCGAGAAACCCCCACGATAAGATGTTGTTCTCCTAATACAGCATTTGAATCCTCACATAAACTGTTCAAAATGTTAAAAAATCAAGAGTATTCTGCAGAGATGCTTAAAAATCAAGTGTGCTTTTTTTAACTTATAGAGACAAAACATATGGGTATCTTAAATCTCAAGATGTTAACTTGCAGAGTGTTTTCATCTGTTTCAAACAGTTAACGAACAGCTCTTGTTTGGTACTTTGCTGCTCCTCTACCTCTTGTCATGGGGAGTGTGTGCTGTACTCTGTAGTTCTGGGCTCAGCGCTCTCCCCAGAAGGCAGCCGGTGGTCCTGTCGGGTTGGTAACTCGACTAGACAGAAGACTTGATGCCTTGATCTCAGGGTGAGTCTGGGCTGATTTGTCTGCTAAATACTAGGGATTGCCATGTTCCCAGGACTGAGATCCTAGTGCTTTTTTAAAAGATTTTATTTCGGGCTGGGGATATAGCTCAGTGGTTCCGGCGCCTGTCTTGCAAGCACAAGCGCCCAGGTTCGATCCCCAGTAACCACATAACAATACTGGGCATGGAGACTCACCCCAGCAGCAATCAGTACCACGTACCGCAGTGCCGGGCGTGGTGGCTCACGCCTGTAATCCCAGCACTCAGGAGGCAGAGGCAGGAGGATTGCTGATGTGAGTTTGAGGCGTGAGCTGAGCTCAGGGCCAGCCTGAACTACAAAGCAAGACCCTGTCTCAAAAAAAAAAGATTTTATTTCTTACTATAATTAAATGGTATGTGTGCTGTTCTGTGGCAAACCCTAAGCCTGGAGATGGTTTGCTTCTTAGCAGTTGCATATTTGCATGAGGTACCTGTGAAGCTCAGGTAGGAGGCCTGAGGCCACATGTCGGCTGACCTAACATCTAGCACATAAGCAGAGTGTGTTTTGGTCTGGGGTATGAATGGGCAGCAGGATTCGCTGGTGTGAGACCAGTTTTCAGACATCCAAGTGCCCCAGCCTGGCTGCGCTGTGAGCCTGGCAAAGCCACTGTGTCTGCTTGGGCTTGTTTTTAATGTCTCCTCTTCAAGACAAGGGGATTTGTCTAACTGTTTTTAAAAGCCCTTTTTGTATTGAAAATTGTCATTTTGTTGTTCTACCAGAATATGTAAATATACTTTCACACTGTTGTTGTCAGTGTCAAAATTGTTGCCTGAATGAAAATTTCTCTTATACTACTAGATTGGCCCTTTTGCATAGAGGTTTTAATACCTGTTTTTCCCTTTCAAATGAGATTGAAACTTATTTGATAGGTTTAGTGTGTTTTAATGGAATAGATTCTCTAATACATTCTATCATTACAGTTTTTGTGTATGAAATGTTGCTTATTCAAAAGTATCTAGCTTTATAATCCTAAACCATTAATAGGCATCTTCCACTTACCTATAGGCATAAACTAGTAGATAGAGCTGAATATGTTTATATCCCTGTAATCCCTTCAATCAGAAGGCCGAGACAGGAGGATTTCAGTGAGTTCTAGGCCAGCCTAGGTTATGTAGTAAGATTCTGACTAAAAAAATGTACATTACAGATAAAACAGTTGAGAAAATTAATCACATTTTAGAAGACTGTCTTTGCATCCCATCAGATTTACCAGGATTTATTTTTGCTTGGTTTTTGAGCAAATACCAGTGCTCTGAGCTGTATATTAAATTTGATGGCATGCGATCCCACACCCAGATGTTTTCATTCAGTTTCTCCTGTTGCCATAGAAGCTCTAAGAAATGCTGGAGTCAGTGAAATGTGCCCTCCCTCTAGAGGACCTGGGGAAGAAGCTGCTGCCTGGGCTTGGAATAGGACAGATGATGCAGGGTTTATGGTACAGACAAGGAAGTGACAGCCTCTGCTGTACTTCCCGTGTCTGGCTACCAGGAAGCCTAAGGCCATAGCCCCACCCACCTCCCAAGAGTGTGGGATGCGTAGCCGCCCATCTGTGTATGGGGTGATGCAGTTTCAGCTTTGGGACCTTCAGGGGTTTTCCCATTCACATCCAGTTTTCTGTTATTATCTTTTAATGGGAAAATGATGCATGAAAAGGTTTTGAGAAATTTTAAAAAACCAACACTTAAGTGTTTAAGCAAATAGAGTATGTTCTAAGCAGTAAACTATGGGAGTGTGGCAGATCAGTCCTGAGTTAGAAAGTTCTTCTCAGCTATCAAGACTTATGAATCCCTTCATGCCAAGAGTTTCCAATTTCATCTACTCCTCATTGACGTTGATTTTACAAAATTTTACCCAAAGGGAAAAAAAGCATTCTAGCCAAAGGTTTGTGTTTCTTTTCTTTTTCTTTTTTTTTTTTTTTGTAGTTCCTAAGGGATAATATTTCTTTTTAAGACTCAGTAATGATGAGGAATGATGGAGAAAATCTTAGCTTTTTGTTCAGTGTCCTTTGAAAAGAATTTCTTGGAATAGATGTAAGTGCAAGGAGTAGACAGTTGTAAAGGAGAAGTAAGCTGTGGGCTAGAGTTGAAATTTCTGTAGCTTGCAGCCAGAAACAAGAGGGATGGAAAATGTTGACCCGCAAATCAAAATATTGATAGGGTCACAAATCCTATACCGTATGAAGATGATGATTCTGGTTGAAAGGGACTGTAGGTCCTACCTGTTGGGGATTATGTACTCTCCAGCTACCTTGGGATGTTGTAGCTCATGGGTTGAGTTGAGAGAAACCTGCTCTTGGAGCAGTACTGGAGTCTTGCTCTTTGGTCTTCTAGGGATTGACAGAAGTAGCTTTCTTGTTTTGAGTGCTCCTTTTCCTCAGCTCATGTGGGGCTAACTTTATTCTTTTCTTAAAAAAAAACACCTAACTAAAGAATGCTATCATAATTTAGACTGTTGTTTTGTGCCAGTTCCCGAAATTTCCTAATTCAAACTGGAGTCCACCAACATTGCACGGAGCCATGACTCCTTCAGGGTCAAACTGGAGCATGCAGCCTCATGGTGAGGTTGTGGGGATCTGGAGGTTGTTTCCCATGGCACATTTTGGGGCCTCCTGGCTGGCTCACCAAAACTGTGTTACCAGGGTAACAGAGTGCTGTGCTCTTCCCAGGGATGGTTTTGAAGTTCTTGGTGTCCTGAATGAAGAATTGGTCAAGACGAGTGCAAGAAGTGGTGAGGTTTTACATTTATTAAAAGTGTTAAATGTAGGAGGGCCGGGGAGTTAGCTCAGTGGTTCCGGCGCCTGTCTTGCAAGCGCAAGGGCTCGGGTTCGATTCCCCGGTAACCACATAACAATACTGGGTGTGGAGACTCACGCCCAGCAGCAACCAGTACCACATACCACAGTGCCGGGCGTGGTGGCTCACGCCTGTAATCCCAGCACTCGGGAGGCAGAGGCAGGAGGAATGTGATGTGAGTTGGAGGCTGAGCTCAGGGCCAGCCTGAACCACAAAGCGAGACCCTGTCTCAAAAAACTAAAAAATAAAATAAAAACTTTAAAAAAAAAAAGTGTTAAATGTAGGAAAAGGAGGGGAACTTACAAGAGTGAGAGCAGGCCACTGAGAGAGCTCACAGTGAGTGAGTTAGCTTATTTTTAACATTTTGCACATACAAGTAAATAATGAAGGCTCCAAACCTGGCTGGAGGAAAGAAAAAGGTACCACCCATTTTGGCAAATCTTAGTTGTTTTTCTGACTGAATATGTATTTGTGCTGGGTTCTCTCCTTTGTTAACTATCTTGTTTTTCTTATATGAATGCTCCTAAAAGTTTAAATAGGATATTTGAAGAGGACATCTTAAAAGGTGTTGCATATGTATATTTCCAGCACTCTGGGAGCCTAACGCAGGAGGTTCATGAATTCAAATCCAATCTCAAAATGTAACGTAAGAAAAGGGCTGAGGATGTAGTTGAGTGTGAATACTCTGGATTTAATCCCTAGAACCACCACTACCACCACCACAAAAAGGTATTCTTTCTATATACTGACAATAATGTAACCACAGACCTAGAATTTGCAAGCAGATTATCCCAGCATTAGCTTTTTAAGCCCTTGATAGAGAAGATTCTTGGTTAATGTTTTACAGTCTGATCACTCAATTCTGCAACTTTGCTTTGGAAATGTTTTAGATCATGCATAGTAAGACAATTTTCACTTTCCAGGAGAAAGTTTAGTTTTGTTGGGCCTTGTAAATATCTCTTCTGGATTTGTGACTGTTGAAACCAAGGTAGACAGGGTTTAAAATATAAGCTACAGGTGGTCCAGGACCCAGCAAGGTGGCACATGCCTGTAAGCTCAGTAATGAGAAGGCTGGAGCAGGAGGATCTCTGTGAGTTCAAGGCCAGCCTTTGCTACATAGTAAGTTCAAGGCCTGGTGGGCTGGGGATTTAGCTCAGTAGCACCTGCCTTACAAGAACAAGGTCCCAGGTTTGATCCCCAGGAACTACATACAACAGTATGGATGTGGTGATTCGTGTTCACCAGCAATCAGTACATATACCACAGTACTGGGCGTGATGGCCCACACCTCTAATCCCAGCACTCTGAAAGTAGAGGCAGGCGGATTACTGAGTTTGAGGCTGAGTTCAGGATCAGCCTAAACTAATTCTAGTCTAAATTCTAGATTTAAAACAGTAGTCTTAAATCCTGAGTTCAGGATCAGCCTAAACTACTACAAAATGAGACCCTGCCTGGAAAAACTAAAAAAAAAAAAGTTCAAGGCCAGTTTAAATTTCGGAGAGAGACCCTGTCTCAACAAAAACCAAATCAAGGAGCCAGGGATGTAGCTCAGTGGTCTAGCTCCTGCTTGGCAAGTGGAATGCCCTGAGTTTGATCCCTGGTGCCCCCTCAAAAAAAAAAAAAAAAACCTGGATGGTCCAGAATCATGCTTGGGCCCCAGCCCTCCACCCCTGCTCTGTCCACGCCTTGTGTCCCACAGACCAGTGTGGCTGAGTTCATCCAGTCCTCTGCCTCGTCACAGTCTTCACTTTCCTGTTGGTGTTATGGTGTGACTTGGGACGCGAGTCTCCTTGGATCAAACTCGGGCCCTTGTGCTTCCAAAGTAGGCACAGTACCACTTGAGTTAAGTCCCTGACCCTAAGGCTGAGTTCAGGCGGTGCCATCTCTGCCCCCCTGTTTTGATGAAGTTTCTGTGGATCGCTGAGCTCTGTGGATCTCAGCATTAATAGCTTACTGGAACCTCACCAACGCCATCCAGCCATGCATCAGTCAGTGGAGTTCTCTGATTCTCCCACCAAGATGCTAAGAACTACTGTGGTCAGAAATAGTTCTTAGCTTTCTGTTGCCTCTGCAGTGGCACAGGAGATACATGATAATTGTTTGTAGGATAGAGGAATGAAGGAATGGGCAATAAAAAATGAAATATTGTTGACCATGTTGGTTTGCTGTAAGCTCATTTACTTGGGAGGCTGAGGCAGGAGGATTGCAAGTTCAAGGCCAGCTAGTGTAGTTTAAGAAGCCCTTATTGGAAAACAAAATTTAAACAAGGCTGTTGATATAGCATAGAGCACTTGCCTATCATGTGGGACCCCTGAGTTCAGTCTCTAGTATGAGAGAGAAAGAGGAGTGGGAGGGAAGAAGGGAAGGAAATGGAAAAAAGGAAGAGAAGGTGAAGGTGGAGAGGGAGGAGAAATAATATAGTGCCTAAATGGTGTGTTCTTCACATCTTACCTTCCCAATTTCCTGTGCTCCCACTAGGGGAGAAGAATTCTGTGTACTTTGGAAATATAAGACTTGGATAATTGATAATTTTTAAAAAGTTAACCAAAACTTTTAAGCATATTATATTTTCTATTTTAAGCAGACAGTAGTCTTAAATTCTATTTTGGTTGACTTATTCAAGATATACTTTCATATGAAGATTTTAAAGAACAGAACTAACATAATTTAACAAAATATATCAGTTCTACAAGGGCAACCTGGCATGTCAGTATGTTCCTGGCCGTTCTTTTGTTGTTGAGACGAAGGTTCACTGCGTAGTTCAGGCTGGCCTTGAACTCACTAATGTGCTCTAGGCTGACCTCAAATCCATAGTAATCCTCCTGCTTCAGCCTCTCACATTTTGGGTCTACAGTAGGCACCACTACATGCAGCCCTATCACATTTTAATTGCTTATATTTCCCTTAGGATTGGTTTTGGTTTTTTCTTTTGTATGGTCGTTTGAACCCAGGGCCTTTGTACTGGGCTCTCCATCCCAAGCCCTTTTTATTTTTTATTTTTAAATTTTGAGGCAGAACCTCCCTAAGTCTGTAAATTGTCCCAGCTTGGGCTCCGATTTCCCATTTTCCTGCCTTAGTCTCCCAGAGTGCTGAGGTCACAGGTGCCCAGCATGTCTGGCTGAGCTTCGCCTTTACTCAAGCTGTGAGGTCTCAGTGGAGCTCAGTGAGTCTCATCTTGCATACAAAGACCCTTAAAAGTTTCAAAAAGATGCTGAAAGAAATAAGCATCCTCTCTTTAGCTGGTCTATGATGGTGAGGTGCACCTTAGATCATTAAACCAGGACCAGCGTTGGAAACTGCAGAGAAGAGGTCTGCTTAGGATCCAAGAGCAGCTGAGGTTTAGCAGACACATTCTGAATGGGAAGAAAGCACAGAACCCCGAAAGCAGGCTGCAGGCAGAGACCGCGCCCTGGGGAGCCCAGGCCCTGGTTAGACTCCCCTTATCATTTCAGCATCATACTAACATGTTATACCACAGGGACAAAGTTTATTAAATTAAACTGTCACAGGATGAGATGCTGCAGAACATGTTCCCTAGGTTGCTAACAGATATTCTAGGAAAACAAATCCTGTTTTTCAGGAGTTAAAGAGCTCACGGAGCTGCACTGTACCAAGTTAACTGTGCTCTCTGTGACCAGCTGTTGAGGCTGTCACATTGCTTGTGTGTGGTGGGATAGTCTGAGAACGGGAAGAAACCTGATCGCAAACCTCTTTAATTCCCAGGATGCTCACTGCCTCTCCCCAGAATAGTGAGTCCACAGTGTCCCTCGCCCTCCCCAGGTCCAGCATTTGGAACCATGCTCAGTATGTGTTTTTCTTTCCATTTTCTTCTCCAAGCCTGTTTTTGTTTGTTTGTTTGTTTTGTTTTGTTTTGTTTTGTTTTTTGGGTTTTTTTTTTCAGGTTTTTTGAGACAGGGTCTCACTTTGTGGTTCAGGCTGGCCCTGAGCTCAGCCTCAAACTCACATCACAGCAATCCTCCTGGCTCTGCCTCCCAAGTGCTGGAATTACAGGCGTGAGCCACCACGCCTGGCACTGTAGTATGTGGTACAGGTTGCTGCTGGGCGCCTAGTATGGTATGTGGTTACCGGGGATCGAACTCGGGGTCCTTGCGCTTGTAAGATAGGCGCTGGAACCACTGAGCTAACTCCCCGCCCTTCCAAGCCTGTTTTTAAGTGAACTTTCTGTGTCTCAGTTGTTTAGAGTAAGCCAAGGTGCTGAAACAGAAGGCCCAACAGTAATTAAACCTGTGTCCTTCGCACACAGTTCTTCTCTCCCAGGAAGCAGTCCTCCAGTCAGAAGGGCGGGAGCACAGCAGCTCTGCTGCACGCAGCCCTCTGGGCCCGGGGCTGCCCTGCACTCTTCTGTTGTCCTCTTCATGCCCAGCTCCCAAAGGCAAAAGGACAGAGTGTTTATTTTTTGCACTTTTCAAAGTCTTCTGAGGTACTGAGGGCCGGGTCTGGAGGTGTCACATGTCACTTGCGCTCAGGTTCCATTGAATATTTCATTGAGTGTGGTGCTCAGCTGTGCTATCAGCCGCAGAGATCATTTCTCACCAGGGGCCACATCAGCTGAATTTCCTGCACCACAGAAGGGAGCATGGATTTCAGGGGACATTTAGCTCCACTTGCTGCCATTCTTGTGGCCAGAAACAAAGTAGTTTATTTTGGGGGACACTGGATTCCCAAGCCATTATGAGTCCCGCTTATAAGGATATCTCAGAAAACTATATTTCTTCCTTAAAAAAGCACAAAGGAAATGTTGGAATTTCAGCATTTTCAATTTGAGCTGGAACAGGAACATTTGACACTTGGCAGGTTCATTATAAGCTGCCCCCTGGGCTGTAACGTAATAGGGAAGAGTGCAGGCCCGTGTTCACTGGGCTGAGGAAGACAGAAGAAAAGCGTTCAGTTAAAAGTTGAGGCCAGAATTAAATCTGATGCAGTGACACCTGGGAAGAGAAGAGAAGCTGAGAAAAGATGCTGACAGTGTGCCTTCAGGGAAGAGCTTCCTGTGGAGGAACTGTAATTATCAAAAGCTGTAACCGTGTCAGGCATATCTAGTATATGAATTTAGTGGCATTTTATAAACTGACTTATTATAAATATGGTCCAGAAAAAGAAATGCTACATACTTAGCATACTGAAAGTTGCTGTCTTAGAAGAAGTTGCATTTTAATATATAATATAATATATAATAGAACACTAGGATTACTCTATCGTCCAGGTTATATTTAGAAACAGATTTATTAGCATGATCTTGTATAAATTTTCCTCTTGCATTCTTAATCACATCTTTTTGGCTTACACTCATGCTTTTTCATTTTATTTGCTCACTTTATATATTGCTATCAGTCTTAAATATATAAATGTGAGACATTAGAAATGTTTTCCTTTCCTGTTTTCTGTTTTTTTGGGGGGGATCAAGACAGGGTCTCCCTGTGTAGTTTAGTCTGGCCCTGAACTCAGTCTTGAACTCACAGCAATCCTTCTGCCTCTGCCACCTGAGTGTTGGGATTTTAGGCAGGAGCCATCACGCCTGGCACTGTAGTATGTGATATTGATTGCCAATGGGTGTGAGTCACCATGCCTGACATTGTGGTATGTGGTTATCGAGGATTGAACTCAGGACCTTGGGCTTGCTGTGCAGGTGTCCAAACCACTGAGCTAAATCTCTGGCCTGCCCTGTTGTTTTTTGTAGTACTTCAATATAACTGTATAAAGAAATGCTAGATTGCTATACATACTTCTATATCCTTGAACTTGGACTCCATAATTGTCTGAGATGTTAGGAAGGCTTCCCTTAAGTATTATTCTAAAGAACCACTGTATGTGATGTATAAATACATATGTAATACTGGGAGAACATGTTATTACTGATATAAAGAGATTATGATCTGTTGTTTGCTTGGCAGTGCCAAAACATAAAAAATTGGGAGAGATGGAAGGAGAGGAGGGGAAAAGAAAGTACAAAGGATGAAGATGCAGCGTGTCGACTGTCTGCTACTCCACAGTGGACATGTGCGATGTGCATTGCAGCATTTACTAAGGACAAGGAAAGAATCCTTTGGTCTGCTGCAGGCTCACCGTCCTCATCCCCCATACAGCAGCCTGACCTGGGGGGTCATATGCTTATACTGATTCTCGCCTTAAGGACATAGGGAAAGATCAGCTTAGCAACACTGGAGACAGGCAGCTTTAAGTGGACCCCTCTTTGGTGGTTGCGTGAAGGACCTGGGGTTCCAGTTCACCTGCGACTATTCGGGAGTGTGGGCCTAACGTAGCTCCTCATGGGGTGAAGGGCGGGGAGCATCCTGAGCAGAGCATGCAGCCTCCCTGCCTTGTCACAGACCTGTCAGGCTGTGGGAGGGACACTGTGCTTGGCACTGGGCAGAGTATGGAGAAAAGAGCACACTCACTGCAGCCATCAGCATCTGCCCCTTGGCACTGGCCATGCTAGGGAACTCCAGTCTCTCCAGCGCCCTCTATCGATAATTCCGCAGAGGCTGTCAGTGGAGGGAAAGGATAGCCAGGCGCAGATCCATTTTCACAGGGGCGCCAAAAATGGCAGGTTTTAGGCAGACAGGCATCCTAGGCCAGCGTCCCAGGAGAGAGACAGCAGCTGCATGTGGACAGGACTGGGCAAGACGGGAGATGATACCAGGCTGGTCCGGGCCTGGTGAGGAAGGCCAGCTGACCAGAGAAGAGTTGCAGGGAGCAGCATGAGGCTGGTGGAGGGCACAGGGGCCAGCACTGTCTGGGCTGCTTGCTATCCACAGATCCAGAACAAGTCTGGGAAGTGTGTGTAGGAGTTGGGCCACGTCAAAAGGAGGGGGGGCTGGTAAAGGAAAAGCCAAGAGGTTGGGTTGAGATGGGGCCTGAGGTTGGCCTTTTCCAAGGCAGACAGTGGGTTTGCGGTCCCAGTCTCAAAATTCCTTCATCTCTACATTCTCTGGTTTCCCTTTGGTACCCAGCATTGGTAGTCAAAGAGTCAGAAACCAGAGAAGTTTGGAGATTGATAAATTCACCCTTTTCTGCCCCTTCTTCACCACCTGCCTGGCTATCCAGGAAAGGCTCGGGGATGTCTCCAGTGTCATAGCTGTTTAGTGGGAGCAGTTTTGCTAGCGTTTTGTTTTTGTGAAAGTATTAATCTTTCTGTAAAAAGATTGGGGTGTAACATGTTCCTTGGAAGGTTTTGCCTGGAAGTGACAGGCGCCTACTCATAACTATTGCCAAAGCTTGGCCACTCTCCTGTGAACTTAGTACAGCCTTGTTTGTATATGACATTCACTTTGTAATGAATCCAGCCAGAGTCTTTTAATTAGTTTATCCTATTTAGTGTGATAGTGATGCCATTTAATTACTAGAGTCTAAATTTGTGTCGGTGACTAAGCATTGTAATCAGCAGTCTCATTTGGCCTGAAATTATGTGAGAACATCAAAGTTGAGCCTCCTTTGAAAAGAAGTCAGACTGTTTGAATATACTTTTGGTGTTGGTTTAGGAGGAAATATCTTAATATTTATGGCTATTTGCTTAATGCTCTTAGATGTTAGGAAAAGGTCTTTAATAGGCACAACAGTGACCTTTAAAATTGTTATTTACATTTTAGCATAGTAATGTTCTTGGTTTTGAAACTTGAGAATATTTGGTGGCCTCTGTTTATTGCTGTGCCTTTCCAAGAACTTCTTTACTCTCTTTATCTATGTAGTTTAGCAGAATTGTCCATGGCAGTGTGTGACCTTCACTGAACTGGTCACCTGACCCAAGGGTTTGGGTCTGAGTGCAGGGTTCCCAACACACCAACTGCCCTTCAAACGGTGGAGCTGTACTTGGAGCTGTTTATTAGACAGTGAGCAATTTATCATCTGTAAGGCTGGAATGAAGGGAAAGCCCCTTATAGTGATGAGCAGACTGATCCT
>PVIR01003266.1:0-14106 GCA_004026965.1 Petromus typicus
GGCACTGATTTACTCCCATAATGCCTGGCATGCCTCATCCAATCTTTTTTTTTTTAAGTGTTGATGGGAATAGAACCCTGGGCCTCACATATGCGAGGCAAGTGCTGTATCCAATCCAACATGACCTATCTTATAAACTTTCTTCTTTCTTTTTTTTGCAGGACCAGGGATTGAACTCAAGGCTTTTACCCTGAGCTGCAACCCCAGCCCTTTTTATGTTTTGTTTTGGAGACAGGCTCTCACTCGTCAGTAAGTTGCTCAGGCTGGCCTTGAACATGATATCTGTCTCTTTCATTTCCTAGAGTACAAGAATTACAGACATGTACCAACACAGCTGGCTCCAATTTTTTTGTTTGTTTTTTGTTTTTAAAGGACAGGCTTTTGCTGTATAGTTCAGGCTGGCCTTGAACTCACTATGTACAACAGGCTGTCCTTGAATCCGGCTGTCTTTGAATTTTAGGCAATCCTCCTGCCTCAGCCTCCTGAGTGCTGGGATTACAGGTGTGCACACCACACCCAGTATCTATAAGCTTTTAATTTTAATATCTCTTTTTCCTATAAAACTATGTATAAATCATGAAAAACAGGATCTGTAGCTCTCTCATCTTTGGTTGTACAGAGACTGACCTAGGGCCAACCTCAGTTTTCTTATCTAATCAAGAGAAGCAAAACTTCTGGTGTTAAATGTTCTAGAAGGGCAAATCTGAGTTACACTGAAGAGGACCATCCTACTTCTGACTTGAAGGATAGAGGAAGAGAAGGGAATGATCAGGTTCCATGGCAGGGCAGACAGAAAGGGGTTTGTTAAGTAGCCTTAGAGGCTCTGCACTGGGCTTCCCAGTGGTGCAAAGAAGCCAAGGAAATCACCCTTACAAGTGAGATCTTAGATCTTTTTTGTGATAATTTTAATGTGGTACATGAAAAGTACTATTTTTGCTTTGCATAGTGGTACATACCTGTGATCCCAAATACTTGGGAGGCTGAGACAAGAGGATCACAAGTTCAAGCCCAACTAACTGGACATTTAAGCAGGATTCTGTTGCAGAATTTAAAGAATAGTGCTGGCAATAGTTAAGTGGTAGAGCACTCCTGGTTTCAATCCCTAGCACTGCTGAAAAAGAACAAACTACTGTTATAGGGACTGGGTACTGCTTAGTGGTAAAGCACTTACCTGCCATACGAGATTAGATACTCAGCATCATTAAAAAAATTGGGAATTTAACCTTTTTGAAAAACTTTTTTTTAGTTATTTTCAGACAGGATCTCACTTTTGTAGTTCAGGCTGGCCCTGAGCTCACTATGTAGCTCAGGCAAACCTCAAACTCACAGCAATCCTTCTGCCTCTGCCTCCGGAGTGCTGGGATTACAGGTATAAGGTACCACACCTGGCAATGTTGTATGTGGTTACCAGAGATGGAACTCAGGACCTTGCATTTGCCAGGCAGAAACCACAACTACTGAGCTAAATTCCCAGCCTTTGTAAAACTTTTAAAGAATACTATCCTATGGCATTAAAAATATTCACACTAGGGCCAGGGCATCGCATCTGACTCACAGGGCAAGATCCTGAGTTTGATTACCAGTACCATAAGAAAAACAATTAGTGCTGTAAATAACGTCGTAAAGGCACGTACAAATACATGAATATACATCTGGAGGTGGAACTGTTCAATCTTACACTAACTCTACATTTAATTTTAGTTTATCTAACAGTCCTGGCGATCAAACGCAGGGTCTCACAAATGCTGGCAAGCCAATCTACCACTGAGCTACATTCTCAGCCTGTTATTTTTTATTTTGCGATAGGACTCTCTTAAATTGCACAAGTGAAATTCAGACGTGGAATTCTCCTGCTTTGCTTCCCAGAGACCTGGGATTACACCTGGCTAAATTTTTGAGGAATTGCCATACTATTTTCCATAGAAGCTACACCATTTTATATCCCTGCCAACAATCTACAAGGGTTCTAATTCATCTACATTCTCACTAATGTGTAATTTTCTGGGTTTCTTCTCCTTCCCTTTCTCCTCCTTTAATAACAGCCACTCAATGGGTGTGAAGTCCCCCGGAGTTTTTTGTTTGTTTGTATGTTTTGAGACAAGGTCTTGCTTTGTAGTTCACGCTGGCCCTGAACTCACAATGTAGCCCAGGCTGGCCTTGAACTTGCAGCAATCTTCCTGCCTCTGCCTTCCAAGTCCTGGGATTACAGGCATCAGCCACCAGGCCTGGTTTAAACAAGTTTAGACTCTCAGACCACAGAGAGAATTTTCACTGTGGGAGAGAAGAGCACAGCCAATGAGGGTCCGTGGGCATCCTCGACCCATCCAAATCACAGGCCTCTGAGAAGCCAGAGTCTGAAGCTCTTCGGGTCAGCCCAGCAGCTTGTCCCTGACCTCTGGTCCTGGCTTCTCCCCCGCAGGTGCCTGGCTACAGCAAACCATGCAGTGAGCCATGCCCCGGCCCGGACAGCCTCGCCCGTTATCTGGGCCACCTCGCTTAGGACCCTGCGAACGGCCGACAGACCTATGCCTGGAGACCTACGATGAGCCACCCCATCCCCCACCAGGCCGACGCACCCGTAGGCCAGACCCCAAGGACCCTGGCCACCGCGGGCCAGAGAGCATTACCTTCATTTCTGGCTCTGCCGAGCCAGCCACTCAGCCCCCTGCCTGCTGCCTGCTCTGGCGGCCCTGGGGGTGGGACTGGTGCCGCGCTGCCTTCTGCTTCCGCCGCTGCTGGGACTGCCTACAGCGCTGTGGGACTTGTGTGCGGGGCTGCAGCCCCTGCTTATCTGTTGAGGACACTGTTCAGGGAACTACAGAAGATAACTGGGCCAAGGAGCACAATGGAGTGCCCCCCAGCCCTGACCGTGCACCTCCCAAGGATGGCCAGCGGCTCAAGTCACCCATGGGAAGCAGCTTTAGCTACCCCGATGTCAAGCTCAAAGGCATCCCTGTCTACCCCTACCGCAGCACCACCTCCCCCAACCTTGATGCGGACTCCTGCCATAAGGAGCCCCTGGCCGAGCCCCCTCCCATGCGCCACAGCCTGCCTAGCACCCTTCCCAGCAGCCCCCGCGGTTCCGAGGAGTACTACTCTTTCCACGAGTCAGACCTGGACCTGCCAGAGATGGGTAGCGGCTCCATGTCAAGCCGGGAGATTGACGTGCTCATTTTCAAGAAGCTGACTGAGCTGTTCAGTGTCCACCAGATCGATGAGCTGGCCAAGTGCACGTCAGACACTGTGTTCCTGGAGAAGACCAGTAAGATCTCGGACCTGATCAACAGCATCACACAGGACTACCACCTGGATGAACAGGATGCCGAGGGCCGCCTGGTACGCGGCATCATTCGCATCAGTACCCGAAAGAGTCGCACTCGCCCACAGACCTCAGAGGGGCGTCCAGCCCGGGCTTCTGCCCCCACTGCTGCCGCTCCAGACAGTGGCCATGAGACCATGGTGGGCTCAGGTCTCAGCCAGGATGGTAGGTGGGGCCACAGGGGCACCGCACGGGAGGCTCTAGACTTAGGAGGGTTAGTCTGGCGACCCTGGTCTCCGTGGTGCTCCCCGTAGCCAGTCCCACCTCTTCCGCTCCTTCCTCTCACCACCTCTGCAGCGCTCACCCCAGCTCCTACTGTGGCCCACTCCAGCAAGGTCTGAGCAAGCCCGAGAGGCGCGCGCAGACCCTGGGGGCTCTCTGGCCACTGCTCTTCCCAGAAAGAACAGTTCTCTCCAGGTCATCAAGCTCACTAATAGGTTTCTTCTCTCCTGCTACCACCTGCCAGAGTGGGGAGTGGGCTCCAAACCTACCTAGCCTGAGAATAAGAGCCTTATGAGTTTGGACTTCTGACTTGGTTGGCCAAACCAAATCACCCAGCTACCTACTGCCACCACACAATGCGCACAGTCTCGTGTGTACATGTGCACACGTGCACACAGTTTATCCTTGAGCATTATTTCTCTAGCCCTGCCCAGGATGAGCGGCCCTTCCATCCCTGGGCTGCAAGCAGAGTTAGGGGCGGTGTTGAAAGGACGTGACAATGACCACTGCCCTCTTGTGTCCCCTCTCCCCCAGAACTGACAGTGCAGATCTCCCAGGAGACGACAGCAGATGCCATCGCCAGGAAGCTGAGGCCGTATGGAGCCCCAGGTGTGGTCCTGACCTGATGTGGAGTGCAGAGGGCGGGAGACTTCCCATGGGCCCGCGCATGCTCCTCCCAGCTGCGACCTGGGATGGGTGAGGATGGGATCAGAGCATGTGAGGCCTGAGCAGCCAGATCTACTCTGTTGTAACTGGCTTGAGGCAAGGGGCAGGTGTCCAGAACACACGAGCTAGAAGTGATCCAACTCCTTCTACTTAAGATAGGGCCTGGGGAGCAGTGTGGAGGACAGGCTACCGAGCTGCTGCCAAATTACCTGGTTTCTACTACTCTGCCCTGTGCCGTCACAGGCGCCCCTGGGAGCAAGGTCACTACCCTTTCAGAGAGGGAGACTGGGGTCAGAGGTCAGAACACTGAGTGAGTCTCCCAGGCAGGATGGCCGACCAGGTTCAAGCCCTGCTCTGTGCCTTCTCAGCAGGCTTTTTCCTGGCCACGGGCCCTGGACGAGCCCCTTGCCCTCTCTGAGCCTCTGCTTCCTCCCCCTACCAGGGTACCCAGCCAGCCACGACTCATCTTTCCAGGGCACCGACACGGACTCATCAGGGGCACCCTTGCTCCAGGTGTACTGCTAACCCCTGCTGGGCCCAGCAGCCCCAACCCCTCCTGGGAGAAGCATGGCCTACAGAATAGAGGGACCAGGACCCCTTTGGGGAAAGCTGGACCCTAAGCAGTATCCACTCTGCCCCTCCTGCTTTTGGCTGAGTGGTTCCTGGATCACATGCATTTCAGAGGGTCACAGCACCCACAATCCTGCATCCATCCCCAGCTGGCTTGATCCCTGCTGAGCCTATTCCTTCCTGTGGCCTGACCATGGAAATAAGGACCTGCAAAGTTACCTTCTGGGGTTGAATTCTGACTCTGTCCCCATGTGTTACCCTAGGCAAACTTTAAAAGAAGCTTAAATGGACTGGGTTGGGGGTGGGCAGGACCTCTGTATGGTGCTCTGTGGAGAGTACCCACTTGACATGACACTGTCAGGTGGTTTGTTGTGGTTCATGAGATGCACATGTTAACATGACAACGTTTAATTCAAAGATCACAGATGCTGCCTAGTCATCTGGCTACAGCACAGTCCCTTCTGTCCCATTTGCCTTGCTCACCCATTGCTCAGGAGCTAGGCAGCCACCCCGAGTCAGCGCTGTGTATAGCATGGAGCGGTACTGCCTATCTCGGGATCACTTCCAGTTCTAGGGGATGAAGGGCCAAGAAGGGCCTGTACTTGAGTGGTTTTGTCACTGCAGAGGGTTCTTTCAGGGAGGCTGGCCTGTCTGTGTGGCCATTCACCAGTCTCCCCGAGCTCCTGTTCATTTACCCCCTGCCCCCGACTCCCCGCCCGGCTCTGGTGTAACCTGTTTTCAGTTAGCTGGGCCTTCCTAGTAATGGTGGAATGGGGGGAAGTCTAAGAAGTTAGGGAGCCATTTAGCTGGTGATCGGCTCAAGACACTGAGGCTGACCTGCTTGGGGAAGTCCCCAGCTACACTCAGGATCCTTCTTAACAGCTCCACACAGGAAGTCTGTTAGTCCTTTCTAGGAAAGGCTGGGGTAGGCCTGCCAGTCCCTCAACTGGAAATAAGCTGGAAGATGATCAGGACACCACTTCCCCCACACACTCTCCTCTTCACATGGAGCCCTCCCTTTTTTGCTTTGGTGAGGAAGTACTAAAACACTCTTACTACAGAGTTCAGACTGTCTTGGAATTCAAAAGCTCCTCTCGTCACCTGCTGAGTGCCGAGAATACAGGCAAGCACCCCTGGCCAGGTTTTTGTCTTTTGGAGACAGGGTCTCACTGTCTAGCTCAGGAACCAAAGCCCATTCTATTGTACCACCACCAAGGGCATGCCTAGGAAAGCAACTAGACACATGGTACTTGTATTCGTTTCCCATCAGAGGCACAGGATGGTCCCCTGAGGCCATGACCAGAAGGACCAGCTGTAATTCCAGCAGCCTGACTGATCGCTCTTCTTAGGCCCTGCTGTCTCATCCAGGTCAAGGCCTCCCCAAGATGTCCAGCCAGGGTGTGGCTCAGTGCTGGGACACTTGCTTAGCAGCTGTGAGGGTTTGACATCCTCAGCACCACTAAATGAAAAAGCAGCACAGCGCTGCGGAGCAGAGGCGAGTGACCCCCACCCCTCCAGCCCAGCCTTGGCTATGGGACACCACTTTCCAAATGACTTTGTGAACCACTATTTACATTCTGGAGAAAAAAAAAGGGCTGACCAAGCTTGGGAAACAGACAAAGCCAGGTATTGCTGTAACCTCTTGGCCCCTGCATTCAATGACCTCCACCCTCTGGCGGGACCAGGGCCAGGTCAGCTCCAGGGGCTGGATCTGGGCAGAGCTGAATACCTCTGCAGCCTACCCCTCCCAGGAGGCCTAAACCATGCAGAGCTGCAGAGCAGCTCAGAGCCAGAGCAGGCCTCAACAGACTTCACCCTGCCCGTCGGCCAGGTCCCTGTCCCATAACGAGCAGGTGTCAAGTGGAGGCAGTGCTCCCTTTCCCAACCCACACAGTGTGACCCAGGCCTCACTGTTCTTTTGCTCCTGGGAAATAGTCCTAGTTTGAAAAGCATTTGATTTGGGGCTAGGGCATAGGTAGTTACTGTCTTAAGGAAGAAAATCATATCATATCCAGCTGATCTTAATCTCTGCTAGGTCACTGGCTCCCTGAGAATCTATGTTTTCGTCTCTTCAGCTGCAAAAATTCGTCTCTGCCCAGTACCATACACAGAGATTAAATGCTTTGTCCTAACCCTCTATCTAAGTAATGGGAAGAAACTGAGGCACAGAGAGGGCAAGACAAGGACCTGTCCTAGGCCACATGACAGGGCAGAAGCCAAAAGTCTAGCTTCCAGAAGCATCAAAAAAAGCTGGTCCCAGGGAAAGGCCAGAGGGAGGAGAGGACACGGTGGAGCTGAATAAAGCTTTAATGTGTAACAGTAGGCCAACTGAGGAGAGTAGACCCCGGGCCCATCCCGTCTATCATGATGTTCTAGAACCCCTGGACCTGGACCAGCCCCACCCCTGCCCCAGCCCTGAGGTTCCCAAGTCACAAGAACAGTGGGAAAGGAAGCTGGATGGCTGGAGGCTTAGCCCCAAGAATTCAGGGAAGCAAACACACAGCTAGTTGAATTTGGCCTTGGAGAAGTCCATCTCTGGATGCTGGTCCATGAACCTGGGAAAGTGGAAGCAGGGGGTTAAACAGGCTGTCCTCCCCAAACCACACAACTCAAGTCTAACCTCTTCAGAACTCTGAGAAATGGGGCTCGGGGCTAGGCAAGGCCCCAGGTGCCTGAGGCCCACCTGAGCTCCGGGGGCTGGAAACGGAGGTGCCAACACTGGCACTGTTTTCACAGGTGGCAGTGACCGCCTGTTTCCCTTTGCTTTCTACCCCAACCTGGCCTTGCCCTTGAGGTGACCTCAGCAAATGATTAGGACAGGCAAGCCAGGGTCATAAAGCCAGAAACTTGGCTGGCCCATGCTAGAAAGGGGCAGGGAAGCTCAGTCCTGCTGGACGACCCGCTCTCTGCTGTCACCCAGGTCTTACCTCACACCGGGCACCCACCCTCCTGACTCCCCCATTGCAAAGCTGCTTACTTTTTCAGGATCTCCTGTTTCTTCTGCTCGTCTGAGGTGGGCAGCCCCATGGACTTCTGTCTCTGGTCATACATCATTTTTTCCACCATGCTCCGTGTCTCACTGTCCAGGTCTGACAGCTGAGGCCAGGCAAGGACGCAGATCAGTGAGGCCCAGGGACCACCTAGGACCCTCCTTCCCTGCTGAAGCTCCCCCAGCCGAGGCTCACCTTGGAGTTCTCAGGGTTAATCTTCTTGGTATTGATCTCGGGGTCACCAGACACCAAGCGGCTCCACCACTCCATCTTATTGATCTGGAAGAGAAAGACACCCAGGGGGCAGCAGCAGGGGGGTACAGTGGGCCCCGCAAGGCATTACTGTTGGCACCCAGGCTAGGAGGGCAGGCCAGGCGTACCTTCTCCAAATGCACAGTCACCACCTTGCTGTCCTCAATGAGCCATGAGCTTTCCTCCACCTTCACCTCGTTGTACAGCTCCCCATCAATGACTGCTGGCTGCCCCTTGAGCCCCACCCGGAGGTGCCGTCGCTGGATGTCTACCACCACATCCTTCCCCTTCAACCGGAAGTTGACATGGAAGGGCACTGCCAGCTACATGGAACACAGCGGTCGGGAAGGGTCAATGGGAGCTGCCAGGACCCCAGGATGGCTTCCCAGCCGCCCGCCCTGGCAGCGCCCACTCACGTCCAGCTCCGATAAGGTCTGGGTCCAACGATAATTGGGCAGGTCAGCCCCATTTCCTAAGTTGGGCTTCAGTTTTCCTTTGTCCTTCTCGTCCTCCTCCTCTTCATCCTCTTCAGCTTCCTGCTTACAGTCAGCGGTACCCCACTAGTTACTTGACAGACATAGACTGAACCCCCAGTGGGCCAGCCCAGTGCTACCCCACAGCACATAAAACAGACCTGGTCCCTGCACACTCCCAAACCCTGGTCGACAAGGACTCAGGCTAAAACTGGGTTTTGTTCTCTGCCCCAGAGTGCAAATGTTGTACCACATGATAAGAGGACATGGCTAGGCCCAAGACCGCCACCTACCTCCAATGGTGCCTGTACAGGCACTGCCCTCTCTAGCTCTTGGCTTTCCTATCCAAGATAAATGCCAATGGATTTCCTGTTTGCTTTTAAAACTCAAATCCGTTTGTCCCATGTCTCTGAGTGGGATGCTGAAATATGGGGAGGATCCCCAAAGCAGGGAAGGGAGAACACCTCAGCGGAAGAGGAAGCCTAGTGCCCAACCCTGGCTGGCCCGCAGGGCCTCTGATCCATCTCACCTGCTTCTCTGGGGGGCCAAGGCTGCCATTCTTAAGCTGGGCCTCATGATTCTCTGCATCCTTTTTCTGTGGAAAAGCACACAGCAGTTGACAACAGGATTCCACTTCCCACTGCCAACAGGACCCTGGGGGTGAGGAGGGAAGCCTAGCCTCACCTTGTCAATCTCCAGCTGCAGCCGCTCTGCCTCCTCATCAGTCAGCTCCTGGATCTGCGGCCCGGAGTTCTCCTCCTTGGCTTCCTTGGCCAGCCTGGCTGCCCGCTCCGCCTTCTCCCTCCGCTCAGTCTCCTGCCGAGCTCGTTTCTCCCGCCGAGCCTTCTGGGCCAGCTGGTTGTGGTGGTTAAAGGTCTGTGTGATGAGCTGGTGGAGGCAGAGAAGGTGATGAGGCAAGAGCAAAGGCAGTAGAGTCTGGTCCCACTTCTATCTGCTGAGTGCCAGGCTAAGACCTGTATGCAGAAACTGTTCCTTCACCCACAAAGTGGGGACAATATATCCTCAGCTGCAATTCACAGCCTGGGCTACTGTCTAAGCCCAGCCTCAACAACATAGCCAGATCCTCTCTCTAAATAAATGAATGAGTGAATAAATGAATGAGTGATGAATGACCTGCAATTCATACATCAAAACAGCATCTGGCTCAGTACATGGTGGCTACTTTAGAAAGAGGCTGCTTCAATCCCCGGCCCCCGATACAAGAAAACAAAACAAAACAAAAGGCCCAGAGATTTAGCTTAGTAGTTCTGGCGCTTGCCTCCCAAGTGCAAGGCTCCAAGTTTGATCCCTGGTACAAAAAAAAAGTGAGGCTGTGCCAAGTAGAACACAAGCCTTGGCCTGTCTCAGGGCCATACTTTCCTGTGCCCCTAGGATCTCTCCAACCTACCGGATGCCAGTTTTCTTGAGAGAAAAGTTAGTCTCCCTCTAACCAGGTAGGAAGCCAGCAATTCTGATTCCTTTCTCTTCTACCATTCTCTACCACCCTGAGATATTTCCACCCTGCAATCTGTTGGCTGGTCTCTCTACCACCCAGGCATTGACCCACTGGGGCTCAGACAAGTGAAGAGCTTTGACACTTTCTACGTCCCAGTTTCCTTGTCTGTCAGAACAGAACATGACAGCCTCGCCTTGCCTCAATCAATGTATGAAGTGCCGGCTTCCCCATACCCTTTGGCTGACTGGGCTGTGTGTATTAACGGCAAGGGTGGGTAGGAGCAATTCTCTGCTGTAGAAACCAGTGGGAAGCCAGTAGCCCCCAGTGTGCTTCTCCCAACCTGCTGTATCGGCACTGCCTGGCACCTATTTGAAAAGCCCAATCTCAGGGCCCACTCCAGACCTACTGGTTACTCTAGAGGGTGACCTCTGTGGTCACCTCTCTGTACCTGTCTAAAATCGGCTTTCGTATACACTGTTCTTTGCCTAGAATTCCTATTCCCTTCTCCCAGGTCCCCCTCTAAGACCAGCTCAAGGGTCTTTTTACCTCTGCTAGACCACATGTGGCACAGCGGGAGGCCTCACAAGGCATCCACCAAGTGACCACTGGTCTGTGAGCCACATCCCGAGCACCTGACTCCAGGCTGAGGGAAAGGGTCTGCAAGGTCCTGTGGTCACAGAAGTCACTCACAGGGTCTCACACCCAGGATCCTGTCAAGTGCCCGTGGCTTCATCTCTGCTCTTTCCCCCTCTGACTCCCAACACCCAGACCCTTGTCATGTTCTGCAAGAGCCACCAAAAGCACCCCCAACCATGAGTTATCAGGAAAGGGAGGGAGCCAGGCAGGGTGCTACACACCTAAAGGTCATCACCTGAGAGGCTGAGGCAGTGAGAATATGGAGCTGCGAATCACAGGACCACGGTAAGTGTGAAGCCAACCTGAACCACACAGCAAGGCCTTCTCAAAAACAAGCAGAAAAATGGACAAACGGAGGAGGTGAGAGATGAGCCACCTCAAGGCCACTGTGGTGTCAAGGGAAAGGACAGGTCAGGAGACAATTACGCAGCAGAGCTGCTCCACCATGGGACCTTGTCCTATGTCCCTCATCAGGGGACCTTGAACTCAAGCCATTTGCCAACCAGTGGCCAAGGGCCCTCCCCTTGCAGCCCCAGTAAATCATGTCACATCCCATTTGTCCTAGTCCTTCCTATCTCCTGGAGGTTACCTCAGGGCAGAGCTGAGCCAACAGGCAGAGTCAAGGCCGATCGAAGCAGCCCCCGGCCCCGCCCCCAGGACACCCCGTGTTTTGGCAGCCTCCTCAGATGCCAAGATGCAGTCACGGGACACATCTTTCAGAACCACAGCCCAGCAGGGTGGGCTGAGCACATTCGTGAGCAAAGACTTTCCCTGACCAGGCTGGATGACAGGCGCAGAGTGCTTCTCAATGCCGATGCAGAGCTCAAGGACCCTTAAGCCGAAGCTGGAGGCATGAGGTCCTAACTCTGCGCACCAGTGAGCAGGGCGCCCAACACATGCGAAGGAAGTGACACATTCAAAGAGCAGACCAAGTGGCTGACTGCGGCAGGGATTCTCAATGAGAAGGCTGGTGAATTCCTTCCCAGCTGAGCAATTCTCCTATCCCACTGCCCCAGTGCCACGGACCCCGAGGCCTGCCCTGCACCGCTCCCGAGCTCCCCGACACAGGGCCCCCGGGGAAGGAGTGCAAGGCCTCAGCTGGGGTTATCTGGAGGACTGGTAAACAGCGGGCAGGGCCTCACCTAAGGCACAGATCCAAAGGTCCCCGTCAATGCAACTACCAGAACACCACGGAGACCATGGAGGACCACTGCTGCGCTCCCCTGAACCACCCTCCCCCTACCCTCACCTACAAACTAGGGACCTAATCAGGAGTGCAGCAACATCCACCCAGGTGCCAAAGGAAAGAACAAAAGTCACTCGCTGACCGTCACCCTGGTATCAATGTTACAAGACACAGCGTCCTGCTGTCCTGGCCACCTCAGGCTGACCCTGTCCCTTTCCCCTAGGGCTGGGCCTCTGGGCCAACTGTCCTACAGCTCCCCATGACACACAATGCGGAGTCTGGCCTTCCAGCCCCTCTGTGCCCAAGTCCTTCGACCTGGCCACAGTGACCTTGACTCTCAGGAGGTGCCCCAGGCCTCGATCAGACCCAGCTTGTGTCAGTGGCTATGCCCTCTCCCGGTGGACTCAGGCTCTAACTAGCTCTTTTCCTACCACAGCCCCTTGCGCTCCCACCCTGTTCGTGGGGCCTCCTGCACGCAGGACAGCCTCTGCCCCCCTCAGCTGTCCCCACCTCGATGTGGTTTTCAGGTCATTCAAGTGCTGCACCCTCCTCAGAACTTTTCCTCAATCTCATCAAGTAAGTGCCCTTCTTCCTAAAGACCAACAGGTCGGGACTCAACCCCGTGGCTGCACCTTCCTTTCTCCCTGCAGCCCCTGAAGCAGGGCTTCCATGCCTGACTCACCTCTCTAGCGCCCAAACTACTTCAAACATGTCTGAAGCCAAGAACGCTACTAAATGACTCAGTAAATGTTAATCTACTGGAAACTATATTTAGCCACTCATGCTGGTAACATACTTGTAATCCAATCCCAGTACTCAGTAAGCTGAGGCAGGAGGATCACCACTTTTTGAGGCCAGCATGGTTACATAGTGAGCTCAAGATCAGCCTAACTAAAAAGCCAGAGGCTGTCTCAAAAAATAAACAACAACAACAAAATACACGACATTTACAAGAACTGGCAATACAAAGAATGCTCTGCAGTTCAGTGCCTGTCTTAACATGTGTGAGGCCCCAAGTTCAAGTTCAAGCGCTACACAAGAAACAAAAGAGGGTAGATGAAGGGAAAGGAGAGGGGTGAAGAGGCAGGAGGAAGGAATAAAGAAACAAAGGTAGGTGAGTGAACTTGTAAAAAGAGTTCTCAGGTATCCTCTACTGAGTGCTATGGACAGACAGAAATGACCACGAAAAGTAAGGAGAGTGTGGGAAGTGTGATATGGCATGACACAGAACCCTCCAGAGGCAGAGGGCTGTGACAGTACTGTAATTCACGCAGCTGTGCGAAGGGAAACGGGGACAGGGCCTGGCACTGCCACTGATACTGGCCTGTGTCCTTTGACCCAGATCTCCCGCTTGACTCAGTGAGAACAACCGCAGCAGTACAGCACACATATGCTCCAGTCCAGGAGTTTACAGCAACAGCGGGGAGAAGCCCACCTGCCGGGTCACCTCCAGTGCACAGTAAGGAAGCGAGTAACTGTTCTGGAGGCTGGGCTTCTCCTGCATATCCTTTCTTGGTAAGAAGATGTTAGTGAAGGAAAAGTTTTAGCTAATAAAGCAGGAATAGTACAGGCTCAGTGTTTTGCGAAACCTGTATGAATATAATAGGTTTATCCATGATCAATGATTGCTAATATCACAAAATGATTAACAACCAAACACAAGGTGCTTACTAATGGTGCATCCCAGACCATCTATAAAGTAGTTCTGGGGAACAAAAAACCTCAACTAAGCAAATCAAGCCTACAGTTTAACTACCAACACACAGCAAATCCAAAAGACAAAGAAACACATTATTAGGTGGATGTGGTGACACAAACCTGGAACCCCATTACTCTAGGAGTCCGCAGCTGAAGAATCTCAAGTTTGAGCCCAGCTGGGGATTTAGCTCAGTGGTTCCAACTTCTGCCTTGTAAGTATAAGGGCCCAGGTTTGGTCCCCGGGAACCACAAACAACAATGCTGGGTTGGTGACTCACAACCACCAGCAATCAGTATCACACACCACAGTGCCGGACGTGGTGGCTTACGCACTCAGAAGGCAGAAGCAGGAGGATTGTTTTGACTTTGAAGCTGGCCTGGGCTATCCAAAGAGTTCAGGACCAGCCTGAACCACAAAGTGAGACCCTATCTCAAAAACAAACAAAAACAAAATAAAACAAGGAAATAGGGCTTTGCTATGTAATTCAGGCTGGCCTTGAACTCCTGATGATCCTCCTGCCTCAGCCTCCCAGGGGCTGGAGTTACAAATGTGTTACCATCATGTCTCGCATGACCTCAAAAATATAATTTTAGGGCCGGGGATTTAGCTCAGTGGTTCCGGCGCCTGTCTTGCAAGT
>PVIR01003266.1:14206-56338 GCA_004026965.1 Petromus typicus
ATATATATATATATATATAATTTTAAATTAAGGAATCTAAAAGAGGTTTAAGGCTTCAGAACCACTACCACATACCCAATTCTCACACCACTGGGAAGACCATGGATAAGCTGGCTCTGAGTTTTTCTAAATTCCTCTCTTCTGAGCTTCAATTTCTAGTATTTGCCCACTCTCATTTCCCAGCTAAATAATCAGCTAAAACTTCTTCAGTGAAAAGGTAAGTGAGAAGGTTTCATGAGAGTGGGCACAGTCTCTTCAGGCTGGCCCGGAGCTCAGCCTTGAACTCATAGCAATCGTCCTGCCTCTGCTTTCCAAGTGCTGGGATTACAGGAGTGAGCCACCACACCCGGCAGTGGTCTGAGGTTCTGATTGCTTGTGGGCGTGAGTTTCAACAAGGGCATTGTTGTATGTGGTTACCAAGATGAACCTGAACCCGGGCCCTTGGGCCCTGGCGCTTCCAAGGAAGGCACTGGAACCACTAAGCTAAATCCCTGGCCCATGAACCTGTCTTTTAAAAAAAGCTAGGTGTGGTGGCTCAGGCCTGTAATCCCAGCATTGGGGAGACAGAGGCAGGAGGACTGCCACGAGTTCAAGGCATGGTGTCATGGGGTCAGAGACACAAGGCAGATTTACACCAACCAATTGTTTTCAACCCTAATTCTCCTATAATTAGGCTCAGAACTATACAAAAGATGCAGAACATGGCTGGGTCAGTGCCCTCATCTCTAACACGGGGATAGTCAACACCTGTTCATTTCATGAAACTGCTAAAGAATCACAGGAAATAGCCAGACAATATCCCCAGCAAGGAAGCTTCAATGAGAGCTTGCTTTGCTTCTGCCAAGCCGCACCCCAGGAATGCCGCCTCTAGTAAAGGTTCCTTTTATGCTGTGTAAGTAAGTAAGGCCGGGTGAGCTTTCCTTCTGAACAGAGACCTGTCCAAGACACAGGAGTCTCCAACACTCACCTTTTCTGCCATCCCCTCTTCTCCTCCAATGAAAAAGTCTGTTTTGCGTCGAAGGAAGCTGAAGAAGGTGTTCACAAGCTGAAAGACAGAGGGAGAAGACTGAAGCTATGTGGGTGCCATGCTGCATCCTTTCAATTGCACTGAAGTCAACTTCAGGAGCCCCCTGGCCGAGACCCCTGGCCCTTCCACCAGCAAGCCTGCCTAACCTTCTTCTGGGTCTTCTGAGAGGCAGATATCTGACTTCTTACGTGTACTGTGTGCTTGATCCACTTTCCTTGGGATGCTACAAGCAGCCTTAGCAACAAGATACTGTTCCTCTTTATTCAGGGCCCAAAATGCTTAAACACAAGTTTCATCTCCAGAAAGTAAAACATCTATCAAGATCCTAAGACGTGCCAGGAAGGGAGCAAATGAAGCCACTTCCATGAAGGTTAAAATGAAGTAACTGGCTGGAGGACCACGTAAGCGAGAGCATGGATTTGAGCGCCCTGGACCAAGGTTATTATTAGCCTGGGAACTTGGGTTGGTTTCTAAACTAACACCTTAGGACCTCATTCTAGGGCTCTGTGAGGATCAAACAAGGTAAAGCAGATGAGCGTTTAGTTAGCGATGTCTGGAATAGAGCAAAAGACTCAACGGCAGGGCTGGGGATTTAGATCGGTGGCACCACACCTGCTTCCCAAACTCAAGGTTGAGTTCCATCCCTGGTACTCCTCCCCAACAAAAAGAAAGACCCAATGGTAGAAGGTAAAATCTTTGTAACAAGAAACATCAATCAGGGCTTATTCTTTCTTCAAGCTACAATGAGGGCACCAGATTATGGCTCAGGATATAGACATCTGCTAAATTATGGCTTGTCTTAGGGTTTTCTGACTTTACAATGAATAGTATAAAAGCAACATACATCCAGTAATCAAATAATGAACTTCGATGATTCACTCACTAGCAATGCGTGATTCTTCTCTTGCAGTACTAGACAGTAAGCCTCAGCTCCCCACCAGCTACTCTATCTCTACTTCACTCTATTGCTGAGCTGTGTTCAGAAATTGAGACATATTTTCCTGTTCAATCATATTTCCAACTAACAATAGGTTTGCCGGGATGCAAACCCAATAAATGTCAAACAGCATCTGTCCATGCTCAGTGCAGTTCTTACTGAACGAAACCACCTAGGGGTGACATAGGACCAGCACAAACAAGCCCTTTGATTTGCCTACGCGGCTCTAAATTTAATGCTAGAATCATGTTTCTAGACACTTTTTTAATTCACTCAAAAACGAACTCAATCCCAAACCCATTTTGTGCCAATTATTTAGGGGGCCAGGGACAAGGAGCCATTTTTTTGCATTTGAAGATCTAAAACACTCTACCATCTCAAACGGTTTCCAAATCCTTGGTCACCACAGGCAATTAGGGACAAAGAGCAGAAATGGAAACGCGATGAAAACCTGCCCCAGTACCACACAGCATCAGCAGCACAGTGTGGAAAGCACACTGGCCTAAGGAGCCTGGTGTGTCCGGCTCAGGAGCTCTGTGGTGATCAAATCCATCACTCTCTGGCCTTTGGGGGCTTTACAGAATGTGGGTTCTGGTCTAATCTCAACAGCCTTTTCTACCTTTAACTTTGAAAAAACCAAAATCTGTGCTACTCATTGGTCCTATTACTGTGTATACGCAATGGATTACTGGTCACTCAGCATGAATTATGTTTGTAAAATGCTCCATCAGCTCCAGAAGAGCAAGGGCAGGATTCCCAGGATCCAGGTGCCTGGGTGTCTGACACTCATCAATCACTCGCGGCAAACACATGTTGAACTGGTCTTATTGAGAACTCAGTCCTTCCAGAGACTACTCTCCTATAACCTGAAGCAGGGATTTTGTTGTTCCACCTTCTAGAGAAGGAAACGGAGTCTTAGAGATGGAGGGGTCCCAAATTGGTATGCAGTGGAAATCAACTGTAAATCCACATCTCCTGTTCCCTCATACAAAGCCTAAAATGATCACGCTTAACATTACCCAGGCTCTCCAGCCCCCACCTCGCACACACCAACAGGCTGATTCTATATGTTTACGATAGTTCAAGAGATGCTTTTCCGACGCAGCGATCTAGGGAAAACGTGGTCAGAAGCATGTATGGCACCAACGAAGAAGCAGAGGATCCTAAGGCTCTCAGGGAACTTCGGACGAGAACGGGAGCTCCATAACTGCTAAAACAGGAAACACTGAGAGGCACCTAAGGACCTGAACGACAGCAGTGGTGTGAGCCCACCAGCCGTGAACGGCCCGAAAGCTGGTGTGTAGTGAGACTGTAAGGGACTCTCCGGAGCTCACGAGTCCAATCGGGGTCGACCTCGGCCCTCAAAGGCGGGGAAGGATGGAGGCCCCGTGGCTAGACCTATGCGTGGGTGAGCGCGTCTGGGCCGATCCCGCGCGCGCCGTTACCTCCTGCACGCCGCCCTCGTGCTGTTGCGCCATGGCCAGCAACATGCCGTCGAAACGCTCCTCCTCCTGCTCTCCGCCCATCGCGCCGGTCCCGACCCAAACCTGAGGCTGCGCCCTCACGTCCCGCGACCTGCCCGCTCCTTCGCACCGCCTTGAGGCCCAACCGCTCGGGTAGCCCCCTTCCGCTGCGGAGCCGGAAACACGCACGCACCACACCGCCCAGGCCCGCCTCCTCCCTCTCTCTCCCCGCCTCCCTCCAGGACTGTGACCACTTACCGCACGGCAAACAGCCCGCTTCCGAGTCCATTGGTCGAGGTGCTGAGCCAACCCAACAAGCGCTTCCCCGCAGCGGTGGGCGGAGCCAAGGGGTCTAGGAGTTTGGTTTGAGTTGCTATGGTCACCAGGTACTTTGGAGCCTTCTAGAAAGCCCAGGAGTTAAATGGGAGGGGCGGTTGGGGGGAAGTGTTATAAATTGAAAATGGTCTCGCTTTGCTTCGCTTTCCTAACAACCTCCCATCTTGTAAAAAAGTGGAATTGCAAGTGCCTTTAGTCACCGCTAACAACCTTACATGAGACAACTGAGACTCCAAAGGCACTTGGCCTAACAGCCTACCTCCACGGTTATCACCACACAAGAGCCTCCTCTGTGGGCATCCAAACTTCATTTACACTTCAGGTGTTATGGTTTGGATAGGAAACGTCCCCCCCCAAAAGCTCATGTATTGAAGGATTTGCACACGATGCAACAGTGTTCATAGATGGGGAGCTGAGGACTCTGACCTCTTTGTGAGTTTGGGTGGGAGGCTTTGTTATAAAAGCCAGCTCTCTGATGGGCATCGTGTCGCTCATCTGTAACCCCAGAATGGAGAAGCTGAGAAAGAAGACTACCACAGCCTGTGCGACATAGAGAGGCCCAGACCAGCCTACATTTCAAAAAAACGAAAAAACCTGGGTAGCGTGGTTCACTCTGGGAAGCTGAGTCAGGAAATCACAAATGCAAGGCCAGCCTGGACAATTTTGTGCCTCAGATAGACTCTGTCTCCAAAAAAAAAGCCTGGAGATGTAACTCAGGCCCTTCATTAGCTTCCTGGCTGTCATGAGGTGAGCAGCTTTGCCCCACCCCATGCCCCGTGTCCTTTTGTTCTACAAAACCACTGGCAGAGAGACGAGGAACTGACATGTGAGCCAGCATAGATGATTCCTCTTCCGAGTCATTCTTCTCAGGTTTTTTTTGTTTTTGTTTTTGTTTTTGTTTCATAGCAATGGAAAGCTGACTAATACAGAAGGTTTCCACACCTGGTTTAACACTCTTAGGGTGTAGCCTTGAAATTCTTAGTACTGTAATTGCGAAATAAAGATCTCCACATTCTGTTTTACATCGGTGCTCACAAACTGTGTAATAGGTGCTGTTACTGGCTCCTGTTAATGCTAGTGGGGTCTGGATGGTGCTGGGGGCTCCTTCCAGAGTGTCTTTCTAGGTTCTCATCATCCTGAACAAAGACTTAAGTAAGCGAAAGAGTCACAAGGACGTACATTGATTAAAGGTTGGAAAGAAGTACCTCTGCAAAGTGACAGCTGACTGCTAAGAGAAAGCATAGTGGCCATGTGGTCAGGGTGGCCTTCCTTTGTATCACCTGTTCCTCAGATTGAGGCTATCTTATCCCAAACCGACTTGATCTCATGCCAGAAGAATGGAAGCTAGCACTTTCCAGCCAGTCCTAGGTGCAGGACATGTTTTTCTGAGCCTGTGTCCTGGGTCTCCATGATTGACAAGTCTCACCAACATCCTAGTTTTCTGCTTCATTCAGACAGAGGATAGGTCCCAGCAATTTTAGGCCAGTCCCTGTACTTATGCAATAAATCTCATCATCCTGGTCTTTCTGGGCTTCTACTTTGTAGTGCATTATATTTCTTTTTAAAAATTCATTATATTTCTTCTAAATCCTGCGCTACACATTTATTTCTTCTGGATTATTCCATTCAATTCACAAATGTGCTTTAACATCTTTTGTTTTGCTTTTAGCTATTCTATAACCTCACTTTCGCCTTCTCCTTCTTCATCACACTTTCAGTTCATTCACAACCCAACCTAGAAAGGTATTTTCCAAGTTTAGTGGCCCATGGGTTTGATCTCAACTACTCAGGAGGCTGAGGCAGGAAGACTGCAAGTTTGAGCCTGACCTGGGCAATTTAATGAGCTCCTACCTCAAAAAAAAATTGAGGCTGGAAATTTAACTTGTTGGTTGTTGTGTATGTGAGGTTTTCCCGGCTGGAGAGGGTGAGGCGCAGAGTCAAGCACAGACCCTGGGGAATGTTTCTGGAACTTTCGATTTATTCAGGTTTAGGCGTCACATATATAGCAAAGGGTCACAGGGCGGGGTGAAGGCTAGGAGGAAAGGAGGGTCGATAGGATTGACCTAGGGTTTTGCCCAATAAGAGAACTCTGAGTGGGTGGTCTATATGGCATTAGCTATGGGGGAAGGTGAGGCCATGGGTGAGAGACAAGAGGGGTGGGGCTACCAAGATGGCCGCTGACAAGGTTCAACATGTGGGAGCGAGTGTGCTCAAGCCCCTAAGGGTCTCCGAATCTGCAGGGAGACGGATTCTCAACCTTTAGGCTCAGGAGACAGGCACACGGTTCACTTGCCCTAGCCAGACTTGAAGCTCTCCCTTATTAACTGAGTAATTCTGGCACCTGCCTGGCAAGCACAAGGTGCCAAGCTCAACCCCTGGTACCGCATACCACAGTGCCGGGCATAGTGGCTCATGCCTGTAATCCCAGCACTCAGGAGGCAGAGGCAGGAGGATTGCTGTGATGTGAGTTGGAGGCTGAGCTCAGGGCCAGCCTGAACTACAAAGGGAAACCCTGTCTCAAAGAACTAAAAAAAAAAAAAAAAATTAAAATTAAAGAATGCTATATTTGCTTCTTCACTTCCTTACCTTCCACCTATCCTCACTGTATGCAAATTAGTCTTAAAATACTATATTGTCAAAGCCAAAGAATCACTTTTTTTTTTTTTTTGAGACATCTCGCTTTGTAGTTCAGGCCCTGAACTCACTATGTAGCCCAGGCCAGCCTGGAATTCACAGAAATCTTCCTGCCTCTGCCTCCAGAATGCTGAGATTACAGGTGTGAGCCACCATGCCCAGCACTGTGGCACGTGCTTGTGGGGATCGAACACAGGACCTTGCGTCTGCCAGGTAGGAACCGTAACTACTGAGTTAATGCTTCGGCCCATCTCTCAAAATTCTTATATTGAAGCTCTGACCCCACTGTGACTATGTTTGGAGGAAGAGTTTTCAAAGAGGCCATGATGATGAGATGGTGGGGTTCCAATCCAAGAGGAGGGGCATGCCAGGCACACCGGGAGCAGGCAGTCACCGTACAGAAATCAAGGAGAGAGGACGCAAGAGAGCCCCAAATCCCGATCCCTCGACCTCAGGTTTCCAGCTTCTAGAACTGTGAGGGAAAATAAATTGTTTTGTTTTCATTTATTTTTTCTGAAACAGAGTCTCACTATGTATTTCAGGCCAGTCTTGAATTCACTACATAGTCCAGGCTGCCCTTAAACTTAAAGCGATCCTCCTGCCTCAGCCTCCTAAATACCAGAATTACAGATGTGAGCACTGATGTCCATTGAGAAAATTAATTTCTGCTTGTTTGCATAAGCCACTTAGTCTGTGGTGATTCCCTACAGTATCCTGAGCAGATTAATACTGTTTCTGTGTTTTGCCTTTGCCTGGTTTTTTGGTTTTTTTCTTTGTTGTTTTTGAGACAGGGTCTCGCTTTGTAGTTCAGGCTGGCCCTGAGCTCAGCCTCAAACTCACATCACAGCAATCCTCCTGCCTCTGCCTCCCGAGTGCTGGGATTACAGGCGTGAGCCACCACGCCCGGCACTGTGGTATGTGGTGCTGATTGCTGCTGGGGTGAGTCTCCACGCCCAGTATCGTATGTAGTTATGGGGGATCGAACCTGGGTCCTTGCGCTTGCAAGACAGGCGCTGGAACCACTGAGCTAACTCCCCAGCCCTGTCTCTTCCTTTTTGAGGCTAGTACTGAAACTGATACACAGATAGTTTCCATCTCTACGATTTTTGCTTAGTGCCGTCCACTTTTGCATTCATATGTGTGTGTGTGTGTGTGTGTGTGTGTGTGTGTATGTGAGAGAGAGAGAGAGAGAGAGTGCATGCACATGTATGTGCCACTGGGATTGAACCAGGGCCTTTGCACTGAACTACATCCCCAGAATTTTCCATTTCTTTATTTAAAGAAAATACTTACTAAGTAGAGATGGAGGGGTCACAAACTAAGTTCTATGCTGACTAGGCTGGGATTTTCCTTCCTCAGCCTCTTAGAGTACTGGGATTACATCTCATTTTCTATAATTAATTACTATAATTGATTACTAGTATATAATTAAAAATTTTGGTTCCACATCTCTATGTTCTCAGTGGAATATACATTCCGTAGAAACCAGCACCTGCCTGATTCATCTGAGTCTCAAGTACTGTAGACCCTTAAAACATATCTGGGGAGGGAAAATTGACTGACGTTCTGTGAAATGTCCAATACTACACTGAACACTTCAGAAACATCACTGTGTTCCTGTGACATAAAAGCTGTTTTTATTTTCATCTGGGAATGAAAAGAAATGAAGCTATGTGCCCAGGGTCACATGGCTGTAAGGGCAGCCAGAATTCAAACCCATGCAGCTGATCAAGAATCCACACCTTGTGCTGGGGAGTTAGCTCAGTGGTTCCGGCGCCTGTCTTGCAAGCGCAAGGACCCAGGTTCGATCCCCGGTAACCACAGACCATACTGGGCGTGGAGACTCACACCCAGCAGCAACCAGTACCACATACCGCAGTGCCGGGCGTGGTGGCTCACGCCTGTAATCCCAGCACTCGGGAGGCAGAGGCAGGAGGATTGCTGTGATGTGAGTTTGAGGCTGAGCGCAGGGCCAGCCTGAACTACAAAGTGAGACCCTGTCTCAAAAAAAAAAAAAAAGAATCCCCACCTTGCCCCCTTCAACTTAGGGTTCTGCCTCCCCGAGCCAGCATTCTCATTTTATAAATCAACCCAGATCACTTGTATGTTGTGACTTCCCTAAGAGACCGAGGCCCAATTTTTTTTTATACCAGGACTCAAACCTAGGGTCTTGCACTTGCCAGCAGACACCGCACCGCTGAGCTATATCCCCAGCCTCGGCCTCAGTCTTCAACCGGGTAAGTTCAAAGAGATAACGTGTTGCCCAAGAAGTCCTTTTGATGAACAATCTCCCTCGATGACCTCTGGCTCCAACGGCACTAAATGCCACCAACAGCAGAAACAGACGTGGTCACAGGCCGAGCACTAAGTGTTCTATCAGGGGTGTGGACCAGATGCCCTGTGAACACAGAAATGAGCACTTTCCTCTTCCTGGGGGTGGAAAAGGAAAGCATGGGGCAGAGCTGAACCATGGAAACTGCATGGGATTTAGCTAAGCACAAGGGCAAGGGAAAGGCGTCCCTGGCAGGAGAACAGCGTAGGCCAGTGACGGTGAGCCTTTGAGAGCTTTCGATGATACAAACAGCCCACTGTAGCAAACGTCTCATGGCCTAGGCAAGGGTCACCACTGGCCTAGGCAAGGCTTGGAAATATAAAGAAGGGATGTAATCTCTTCAAGAACCAAAAAGATAGTGAGTGGAAAGCTTCCCAACTCCCAATTCCAATTCCCAGACCCTCTCTCATTTATCCCCAAAACGAGTCCGAGGCCTCTGTACACAAGCACACCAGCAGCAGATTTTGTAAGCACTTACACATGCGTTGTCTTAAGGGATGCACTTTAATTTTACAGATAAATCCCAGCCCATTACCTGGCTGACACAGAGTATGTGCCCAATACATGGCAGTTAATAGAATTATACTGATTGACTTCACTTGAAAATAACACCTTCATTCCATTATTACATGAGGACTTATAGATAATTGTGTTGTGAAATTACGTTGCAAGCTGAGCATGGTGGTACATGCCCATAACCTCAGCACTCAGGAGGCTGAGGCAGGGGGATGGTCTTGAGTTTGAGGCCAACCTGGGCTATACACAGTGAGTTTGAGGCCAGCCCGAATTATACACAAAATCCTCTCAAGATAAAAAGAAAGAAAAGGAAAAAAGAAATTTCTCATAAAACATAAAGTGATAAACAGATGGAGGGTACTGTTCTGAACATTTCCTCCAGAAAGCCCTCCAAATTCAAGCTCCATCACCCCGCATTAGCTTCTCTCTCATCTCTGATACCATATTTGGGTTACCGAGAGCAGGGCTGACTTTCCCTCTCTGAACTGGGGCCAACTGAAGGTCAGCCAAGCACGGGACTTTCCTCTTCTAGCAGAATATGGTCTCTGAGGGCTGCCCTGTGTCACTCCAGTCAGATTTCCGGCTCCCAGAGTCAGGACTGCGTCGCTCCACCTCAGGCTGAGGTCAGGGCCCAGGCTGAGGGCCGCTGACGGCTCCTCAACCTCCCTGACACCATTTCTTTTTTTTTAGGTTTTTTGAGACAGGGTCTCGCTTTTGTGGTTCAGGCTGGCCCTGAGCTCAGCCTCAAACTCACATCACAATCCTCCTGCCTCTGCCTCCCAAGTGCTGGGATTACAGGCGTGAGCCACCACACCCGGCACTGTGGTATGTGGTACTGGTTGCTGCTGGGTGTGGGTCTCCACGCCCAGTATTGTTATGTGGTTACCGGGGAATCGAACCCGGGCCCTTGCGCTTGCGAGACAGGCGCCGGAACCACTGAGCGAACTCCCCGGCCTGTGACACCATTTCTAAAAGCAAGTGACCCGTTTCAAAAAAATAAATAAATAAAATATAAAAACAAGTGACCTGAGTTAGGCTGGGGCTTCCCAGACCGAGCGAGACCCTTCCTTACCCTCAGGAACTCCGGATGGAGGCCACAGTCTTCAGGCCACACACAGAGCTCAGAGAACATTTCCTCACAGAGTAAAAAAACCCAAGACATGGGTCAGGGATTTAGCTCAGTGCTTCACAAACACAAGGTCCTGAGTTTAATCCTTGATACTAGGAAAAAAACAAAAAAAGCAAACCACACATGAACCCAGGGACCTCGCTGACAGCCTAGCCAGGACCTCTCCCACTGAATGGAGGTGACAGCAACCACGATAACAAGTGTCAGCCTTTGCAGAGTGCATGCTGTATATACTCAGACACTAAGGAAAGGCTCCATGAAGGGACATTTCCCATGAGGCTAAGAGGCTGCGTCTGCGTGTTTAGTTCAGTGATGTCACAGAGCACTTGCCTGGCGGGGTGAGGCCCTAGCTTCCATGCTCAGCACTGCAAATTTAGGGCTCTGCGCTGACATACAGGACCATCTTTGGCACTAGGAAAAGCCTTAGCAATGTCTTCGTAGGTCAAGAATATAATTTTTTTCTTACTTGAAAAAGTGAAAATTTTAAACTACTATTAGTTAAGATCATTGTTCTTGTCCACTCTGTCCAACTTTCCTTAGAATCAGGTGACGGCAAAGAGGCCACAAGGACTCTAAACTCCAAACAGAGGGCAGCTGAGCTGGAGATGCACTCAGTTTGGAGATGGTGGGATAGAGTCAGGTGGCCGGCCTCCTTCCGAGCTGCCCTGGTGCAGACAGAAATAATCCTATCGTCTGCTGTGTGCCGTGACCTACACTGTGCTGTCGGAAGTCTCATCCCAACAGAAGTGACTCCAGCACATCGGAAAGTCTTTCTATCATCATGTGTATAAACTGTCTCATCACCCCATACTTACTCAGGAAGGAAGTGCTCTCTCAGAAGGAAAATGCAGAGTGTGTGTCATCAATAGGCTTCATGTTCTTTGCACAGCTTTCTTTTCGTTTTTCCTTTGTATTGGGGTTTGAACCCATGGCCTTCGTGCTCAGCTACCTCCACATCCCAGTTTTGACTTTTTATGTTGAGACAGGATCTTGCTAAATTTCCCAGATTAGGCTTGAACGTACGATCTTTCTCCTCAGCCCTCCAGAGTACGGGATTATAGGCCTGAGCCACAACCTCTTATTTTTGGGATGCATGGGATAAAATTCAGGGCTTTCCACATGCTAGGCAAGTCCTCAACCACTGAGCTACAGTCAGCCCTAGTTTTCTTCTTCTTTCTTTTTTTTTTTTTCTGGTGGTAGGGAGTTATACTGAATACATTTTATCAAAATTTCTACCACAAAAGCCAGGTGTGGAGCCACGGATTTAGCTCGGAAGTTCCAGGGTCTGCCCCAATCCCTGGTACCACACACACAGTGCCAGGCGTGGTAGCTCATGCCTGTAATCCCAGGAGGCAGAGGCAGGAGGATTGCCAAGAGTTCGAGGCTCGCCTGGGCTATATAGTGAGTCCAGGGCCAGCCTGAACTACAAAGTAAGACCCTGTCTCAAAAAAAAGAGCCAGGCATGGTGGTACAGGCTTGGCACTCAGGAGGCTGAGGCAGGAGAATGCTGAAAATTCATGGCCAGCCTGGGTGACATAGTAGACTAACTCAAAAAACTAAAACAAACAAAATTCCTACCACAAATTTATAAACAGTACTACAAATAGCAAATATGTGATGTGTAAAGTATTTAATGTATTCCAATTATCAAGAATAATTTTTTTTTCAAGATTTTTTGAGACAGGGTCTTGCTTTGTAGTTCAGGCTGGCTCTGAGCTCAGCCTCAAACTCACATCACAGCAATCCTCCTGCCTCTGCTTCCTGAGTGCTGGGATTACAGGCGTGAGCCACCACGCCCGGCACTGTGGTATGTGGTATTGATTGCTGCTGGGGTGAGTCTCCACACCCAGTATTATATGTGGTTACTGAGGATCGAACCCGGGCCCTTGCACTTGTAAGACAGGCGCCAGAACCACTGAGCTAACTCCCCGCCCCAAGAATAACTTCTATTTGTGTATGTGACACGGGGGGTTGAACCAGGGTCTCACACATGCTAGGCAGATGCTCTAACTAGGCTACCCTTAGCCCAGAATCAGAGCACTTGGAGAACTGGTTCATTCTGAGAGCCTGAAAAGTTTATATCTTATTATAAGAGAAAAAAGGGAATGTTTATAGAATTATGGGAATGTATCAAAAGATATAGATTTCAAACCAGATGCAGATGCATGTATCTATAATTCTGACTACTTGGAAGCTGTGGCAGAAGGCTCATGAGTTCAAGGTCAGCCTGTGTAATTCAGGGAAATTGTATCTCAAAAAAGAGTGGTCATCAGGTGTGGTGACACATGCCTGTGATCCCAGTACTGGGAGGCAGAGGCAGGAGGATTACTAAAAGTTCAAGGCCAGCCCAAGCTGCATAGTGAGGTCAAGGCCACTCTCATCTACAAAGGGAGACCCTGTCTCAAAAAAAAAAAAAAAAGAAAAAAAAAGGGAATGTAGTCTAGTGACAGAGTACCCTTAAATTTGATCTCCAGTACATGAAGAGAGAGACAGAGACAAACAGATATATCAACAGACACTCTAGTTTAAAAAAGCTTGCATTGACCAACTCTATGATGATCTAATTATCAATATAAATATTAACACATTACAAGCTACTTAATAACACAGGGGACCACAAGTTCATGCTCATATAAATTTTAAAAAAACCAAAAATATATATACAATCATTCACAAGAGTTTCTAGGATTTCGAAATCTCTTTGCAAAATGCTGACATGTTACAAAAAGTAACCGCAGAGGGGAAGCCTGACAGCTGTCACCTGAAGCAATGACAGTGGATATGGGAAGATGGAAATGTTTGTTACGTGACAGGATACATCACAGGAAGAACTGAAAGAAATGAAAGCCGGATGTGTTGGCACATGGTCTGCAGGCTGCTGAGGCAGGAGGATCACAAGTTTGAGCCTATCCTGCCTCAAGATAAAAAATAAAATGGGCTGGAGATGTAGCTTGGTGAGAGGTCCTGGGTTCAATCCCCAATACTGGGGGGAAAAGTCCACAAGATGCATGCCCCCTGGTCTGCTGCACTTCATTCTTTTTTTTTTAGGTTTTTTGAGACAGGGTGTTGCTTTTGTGGTTCAGGCTGGCCCTGAGCTCAGCCTCAAACTCACATCACAATCCTCCTGCCTCTGCCTCCCGTGTGCTGGGATTACAGGCGTGAGCCACCACGCCCGGCACTGTGGTATGTGGTACTGGTTGCTGCTGGGTGTGGGTCTCCACACCCAGTATTGTTATGTGGTTACCGGGGAATCGAACCCAGGTCCTTGCGCTTGCGAGACAGGCACCGGAACCACTGAGCTAACTCCTCCGCCCCTGCACTTCATTCTTCAATAGAGAAGAGCGGGAAGTTCTCAGACCCCATCCTCCAGGCCAGGCCCGCTGTCACCTGACATCCAGGACCTCGCTCCGTCCCCACAGCAGCCCTGCAGTCAGCCTTATTGTCCCAGAGGCTCTGGGGCTCAGAGGATCACCCCAAAATCACTCAACTGGGGTGTGATGGACCCAGGAGCAGATGCCAGGGCTGATGGCATCAGAGCCTCTCTCCCTGTCCAGGGCACCAGCGTCACAGAAGACCTACAGGCTGCACTGGCCAAGGTCCAGGGACACAGCCCAACTGGAGCCCCTCCCACACAGCAGCAGCCACTCACTCTGTGAAACTCAGCCCTGGTCTGCAATTAAGCCAGCTGATAGAGAAGAACAAACAGGACTTTGAGGTCAGAGAGACTGGAACTCTCTCTCTCCTTGTCCCTTGGGCAAAACACTTCACCTTTTCTTCTTTGCAGAGGAAAAAGTATGTTGCAGGGAAACTGTCAATAGTGGAGCAGAACGTGACGGGTATGTAGTAGGTGATCACTAACTGGCTGCTGTGTTTCATGGTCGCTTATTACAGAGCCCCTCAGGAGCTACAGGAATCCAAGCTGGGGGTCAGAGTTCTGAAAAACCTTATTCCTACGAGGCCCCCCAAAGTGGAGTCAGAGGAAAGGGCCCCTCTAATGCACCGTGGGCAAAGTCCTCCCAGCCCCCAGGATCCTGGCTCCCTTCCCTACAGTCTGTTCCTTACCGGATAACAGGAGCAGGGCCCCAAGGTTAGGCAAACAACTAAGCGATAAGAGACTTCCAGGCTGGGCCTTGTGTTCAAGGCTTGTCCAGCTCTGTGGCTGGCTCCCTGACTTAGCAAGAACCCTGGGCCCCTGTGCACGTTCCGAGTGGGCATCAACAGAACAGTCCCAGCCACCTGCTGATTGTGCACCTGAGGCCTTGGTGCCCTGGTACAGCCTGGGTTAATGACCTGTTTATCTGCTTGAGTCATCCGATAAGGGGCAGCCAAGCAGTAGGCAGGCAGCCCTGTGCCCTGCACCGGCCACTTCATTGAATGAAGCGATATCAATGCCACGTGGAGCTCCCAATGTCCCCTCCCCCGCCACTTCCCCACCAGTCCTGCCAGGGTCAGTGTGTGTGTGCTGTGTTTTTTTCAATGAACATGACTTCCAGAGTCAAGGTTGTCGGGCCAGTCCCCTTCCCGCCCATCGGGGATATATATAGCACCCATTCCGCAGCTCAGAGGGCCAGACTGCTGGGGAGAACTAAGAGCAGGTCTCCGACCATGAGCTTCAGCCAGCCAGGGGCCTGCCCCTGCCAGGGTGCCGTGGGCCGTCCCGCCATTCTGCACGCACTCCTGAGCCCCGGCCTCAGGGCTAGGCCTCCCACACCTCCACCCCGCAGCCGCTGCCAGTGCAGGCAGCACCGACCCGTCCGCCTGTGCGCTCCTCACCGCACCTGCCGAGAGGCCCTGGATGTCCTGGCCAAGACGGTGGCCTTCCTCAGGAACCTGCCATCCTTCTGCCAGCTGCCTCCTCAAGACCAGCGGCGGCTGCTGCAGGGATGCTGGGGCCCCCTCTTCCTGCTTGGGTTGGCCCAAGACACTGTGACCTTTGAAGTGGCCGAGGCCCCAGTGCCCAGCATACTCAAGAAGATCCTGCTGGAGGAGCCCAGCAGTGGCGCTGGCGGTGGCCAGATGCCTGACAGGCCCCAGCCCTCGCTGGCCGCTGTGCGGTGGCTTCAGTGCTGCCTGGAATCTTTCTGGAGCCTTGAGCTGGGCCCTAAGGAGTATGCCTACCTGAAAGGAACCATCCTTTTCAATCCAGGTGAGCTCCCAGACAAGCCATGGCCGGAGGGCACAGGGTGCCACCAGGCCTTCCACGGGCTGGCATCCATCATCTCCTTTGGTCCTCATGACCACCTAACAGCCATCCCACAGGAAATGCCCAGCCAGGTACTCAGCTGAAGGTCTCCCAGACAGGCAGAGACAGAGAAGGTCACTCAGGGGACTGGCCTTTGCCACCCGGCCTGAGAAGTCTGCTCTGAGACTTAGGGAGAGGGGGAGGGGCAGGGGCAGAGGCCACTGGGTCCCAGTCTTGTCTTCAAGGGCAGACGGTGTGGTGATGTTCTGAAGGTTAAACGCTTCCACAGTTCCGACAGATCACATGAAGAAGAGGAGCGGAAGGGAGGGAGTGCTTGTGAAAACCAGCCAGGAGAACCATAGACGGAGGATGTGTGGCCAGCGAAAGGCCCTCCCGGAGGCAGTAGAAAGGACTGTGAAATGCCATTGTTACATTTTCCATCTGTTAGGATCCATTCAAAGCAGTGTTTTTTGTTTTTTTTGGTGGGTTTGTTTGTTTGTTTTTTGTTTTTAGGTTTTTTGAGACAGGGTCTCGCTTTGTGGTTCAGCCTGGCCCCGAGCTCAGCCTCAAACTCACATCACAATCCTCCTGCCTCTGCCTCCCAAGTGCTGGGATGACAGGCGTGAGCCACCACGCCCGGCACTGTGGTATGTGGTACTGGTTGCTGCTGGGCGTGAGTCTCCACGCCCAGTATTGTATGTGGTCACCGGGGAATCGAACCCGGGCCCTTGTGCTTGCAAGACAGGCGCCGGAACCACTGAGCTAACTCCCCAGCCCAGTGTTTGTTTTTTAGTTTTTTGAGACAAGGTCTCACTTTGTACTTCAGGCTGGCCCTGAGCCCACTACATAGCCCAGCCTGGCCTCAAATTTGCAGCAATCCTCCTCCTGCCTCTGCATTCCCACCAAGTAATGGGATTACAGGCGTGAGTCACAATGCCCAGCCTGTTTGTTTTTGGGGACAAAAACCACTATATGGTTTAAGTTGGTTTTGAACTCACAGTGATCGTCCTGCCGTGGCCTCCCACATGCTTGATTATAAGCATCTTTCACCATGCCTTGATTCTAGGGTTTTACATATGCTGGTTTATTAAAACATCATAACAAGGGCTAGGGATTTAGCTCAGTGGTTCTGGTGCATGCCTTGCAAGCACAAGGGCCCGGGTTTGATCCTCAGTAACCGCATACAACAATGTCAGGCATGGAGACTCACGCCCAACAGCAATCAGTACCACATGCCACAGTGCCAGGTGTGGTGGCTCACGCTTGTCATCCCAGCACTTGGGAGGCAGAAGCAGGAGGATTGTTGTGAGTTCCAGGGTCCCCTGGGCCAGATAGTGAGTTCAGGGCCAGCCTGAACTACAAAGTGAGACCCTGTCTCAAAACAACAACAAAACATCCTAACAAGATAGGTATAATTATTAGCTTCATTTGACAGATGAAGAAATTTAGGCACAAAGATTAAGTATCTTGTCCAAGGTTATTTAGTTAGTGTCAGCACTGGGACTCAAACGCAGGCAGTCTGATTCTCAACCATTATTATATATTGCTCTATATGTGGGAGAGGTGACTAAAAGGATAAAGAATATGGGCCTCACAGGCCAAGCAAAGGTGGTAGGACTTTGGGATGTACAGTCCAACAACAGCCCACTTGCCTAGCATGTGAAGTCCAACCTTAGCACTGCAGTGAGACAGGCCTCTGCTGGTGGCTTCGGGCCCTGGGCAGCTTCATCCTTTGGTGGCTGGGTATGGCTGCTGACCTGCTTTTTTTTTTTGCGGTACTGGGGATCAACTCAGCACTTGTGAGGCAGGCATGAGGCCACTGAGCTAAATCCCTGGCCTAACTCACCAGCCCTCTTCACCCCTCCTCCTGCAGATGTGCCAGGCCTCCACACCTCCTCCCACATTGGGCACCTGCAGCAGGAGGCTCACTGGGCGCTGTGTGAAGTCCTGGAGCCCTGGCACCCAGCAGGCCAAGGCCGCTTGGCCCGTGTCCTCCTCACTGCCTCCACCCTCAAGAGCATTCCTCCCAGCCTCCTCGGGGACCTCTTCTTCCGCCCTATGATTGGAGACGTTGACATCACTGGACTTCTGGAGGATATGCTTTTGCTGAGGTGACCTGAGGGGGGGAGGAGGCCCAGGAGCAGCCTGAACCTCCTTGGTTTGGACAACAGTGCTCCATTCTAGCAGGCCCTTGACGGTATCCAGCACCTCTGGGCCCAGACTTCCGTCCTCTCCTGGAACGAGTTTGGAAGTTTAGGCTGTTTGTTGTGTCAGAATTCCCACCGACTTTGTACAGAACTGAATTAACTTATTGTTTTTGTAATAAAAGGTGTAACACCCTTGGAGCCTGATGCTGTAGTTTGTGCACCTGGCAGGGGCCAGCTCAGCTCCAGGGCTTACTCTGCCCCCGTCATATGGAGCGCAGGAGTCGGCCTCAGGCACCCACAGTACTGAGCCATCGGAGTTGGACAGTGATTCCATTTCTGGGGATAAAACTGTCCTTACACCTGGTCTGTATCCAAGGGACAATATCAGTTCAAAACTTCGTCACTTCCTTGCCTGTATCCTCAAGAAGAAGGGGTTTCTCTGCTGCTTCCCAAATCTTCCAATCCCTTCTTGGGCTCCCTCTTCCCACGGAGTCCCTCTCACTTCCAGAAAAGTGGGATCACAGCCAGTCAGGAAACTGCCTATTTCCAAGTTGAGACTGTGATTTGTGTTTGGGAACATTCATTCACTTCCCCCCATTTCTGCAGCTGACAGAAGAGAATGGTCCATTATTCTCCCAATGTGAGGGGACTCAGGACCCGGACCCGGACCCGGGCAAGCCTGGAAGCATCTTGGAGACTGAGGCAGCCTAGGGACTCGATGCCTTACAGGAGCAGAGCCACACCAGCTGTCAAAGTGTGAAACACTGGGGCCGGGGAGTTAGCTCAGCAGTTCCAGCGCCTGTCTTGCAAGCACAAGGTCCCGGGTTCGATCCCCGGTAACCACATACAATACTGGGTGTGAAGACTCACCCCAGCAGCAATCAGTACCACATACCACAGTGCTGGGCATGGTGGCTCACGCCTGTAATCCCAGCACTCGGGAGGCAGAGGCAAGAGGATTGCTGTGATGTGAGTTTGAGGCTGAGCTCAGGGCCAACCTGAACCACAAAGTGAGACTCTGTCTCAAAAAAACCTAAAAAAAAAGTGTGAAACACTTCCATAATGTTCACAGCACTGTCCTGCGCCCCCGAGTCCCCTAACACTGGCCTTCCGCCCAGCCCCGCCCTGGAACCCTCCTCCTGGACACTCCGTCCTGGCCTCCGGGCTGCTCCATTCAGAGAATGGCTTGGTCTATCCTGATTGGTCAGTGTCCGCACCTCCATGTTTGCTAAATATTCCGAGACAGTTGCAGGGTGACTGACCTCTAGGGTGGACAGGAGGAAGTGATAACAGCACACACGCTTATAGGACTTTCTGGCCTCCTCTCTTCAGCAGTAAGGGCTGCTCTGGCCAGGCCCCGCCCATCTGCCTCCAGTTCGGATTCTTCTCACAGGGGGCCAGGTTAATTATTGCTCAGAGAGAGGTCATTTTTTCAAGGACAACAGTCTGGGAGTCATCATTCAGGCCTTTCTCTAAGGCCTCCAAGTTAGTACCATGCTAACCTGGCCATGTGCCCAGCACTTAGTGCCAGCAGGAGAGACACCCCTGTCCCTTACCAAGTTTCCCACTCATCGGCCCGATACCCAGAACCCATGAGAACAGGCACACACAAGTCAGACTCGACCACAGAGATGCACACAACTCCGCTGTGCAGCTCAGACACACCTGCAAGGACACCTAACTCCCTCTCTCCGTCATATAACAGACCTTCCACCCCACACAGCACAGAAAAGCACGCAGCCCCGAGGGCGGGGTACACAGTAGGGACACCACCATGCCAGGGCATGCTCCTCATGCTCCCTATGCTATAGTAAAGAGAAGGGTGGGCCTCTAAACGGGCAGGCCTGCATCTGCACGTCTTCAGGGTCTATCCAGAGCTGGGAAATCCAAGACACACCATCGTGCCTAGCATCTGCCTCACTCTCCTTCCCTATGGTGAATGCAACATCCAGCTGCCCCTCCATCAGTCCCCCCAGCCAGGACCTATTTGAATTCCCCAGTAGAAGTATCTTTTTTTTTTTTTTTTATACTGAGGATCTAACTCAGGACCTTACACTTGTGAGGCAGGTACTGGCCACACGCATCCTTTAGGGTCCAGAACAAGCCCTGTGCTCCCCACCTCCTGCCAGAGCCCCAGCCCGGACCTGGGCCAGGCCTGCTCTGCCCACTTACCCCATGCAGCACACTGGCCTACTGCTTCGAGGACCATTCACGAGGGGGTCTTCTTGCCTCTAACTTTCTCCTCCTCCAATTACAACAAAGCCTGAAGGAATTCATCCTCCCTGCCCTTCTATTTATTTCATTTGTCCATCATCAAAATAGCTTCTTCCTTCTCTTATCTCTACTTTGTTCTTTTCAAATTTCTTTCCTTTGTTTTTTGGGGGATGGGTGTGAACCCAAAGCTTTTGGACTAAGCTATATCCCTGGCCCTTTTATATTTTGACACATGGTCTCCTGAACATGTTAAATATTCCAGGCTGGGCTTTAACTTTTGATAGTCCTTCTCTAGTCTCCCAGTGTGCTGGGATTTGGGATTACAGATACATATCACCACATCTAGTGTTTTTTTTTAAACAAACAAAGCTAGCCCAGGCCTTTTTTTTTTCTTCTTTTTTCTTTTTGGTACCATAAATTGAACTGAGGACCTTATTGTTGCTAGGCAGGGGCTGGAGCCACCGAGCTACATCCTGGCCCCTTAACCTTCTACTCACTATGTAGCACACAGTGCTCCCAGTTGAGATCCTCCTGTCTCAGCCTCCTGTGTGCTGCATTGCAGGTGTGTATCAGTGAGCCTGGCCTCTCCTTTTTAATTATTCCCATGTCCTACCTCTAAGTCACATGCTAGGAACATAAAGACAAATAGGACAAAACTAAAATGATGATTCTGGTACCATGTAACGAAGCAATCCAAGTTCTCTCCACGGAACTCCAGGCTTTCCAGAGGGAGGGTACTGTGTCCCTGTCATCGGCACCTTGAGGAGGGGCCTATAGTCCACTTGTAAAGACAGAAGAGGAAGAAACAGGCCCCGACGAACTCTGTGAGTCACTCGAGGTCTGGGCTGATCGCTGCTGAGCTCTGGCCCTGAGACCTGTGCGACTCAGGAGACCAGGTGCTTCACGGCACAGGCTGAGTCACAGCCAGGATCAGCCCGTCTGGAGCCAGCTCAGCCACTGTGTCCCGCTCATCATTTCTCAGCCACGATCCCTGCCCTGCTTTGCACCTGAGGATGAGTCAGTGGAAAGCGAGAGAGAGGACGGGGCTCCTGGTCAGCCCCAGGTACCATTTTATTGCCCTCATTATCTTCAGTCGCCAACTCGCTAGTGCTGATGAAGTCAGGGAGCTGCAGTGAGCTGTTCTCTGCACTTTCCTGTTCTGTTCGTAGGGCGTTCACTGACCCTACAACTACCACAAGGGCACAAGGCTAATGCTTATCACGTGTCTGTTTTCTCACGCCACCATTCAGCGTCTCTTGACATTCACCTGTACCAGACCCTCTGCTAGCTGCCCAGGATTGAGGAGGAAAAAAAAAAAACAAACAACACAGTCCTGCGCTCACAGAACATCCCAGCCACAGCAGGGGAAGACACGGCCAGATGTCCAGTGGGGTCCCCTGCAGGGCTGGGCCAAGGGATGACTGTTTTGAGAATGAACAGAGATTTGCAAAGGACGGTGTTCCAGAGGGAATGACAAATGAAAAGGCGCGGAGATGTCAGAGAGCACAGGTGCACACTGAGTGGTCTGGGCCTCAGGGGGCTCAGGACAGCACCACACTGGGGTCTGGAATTTAGTTCCACTAATGGCACTTGTGGTGCCTTGACTAGTGCATATTATCTTTATTTTGGCTCTAAAGGGCTTTATTTTTCAATTTCCAGATTTTTAAAAGAATTAGCTTCAACTATACCCTTTCAGTATAATATACAGAAAAGTACCACGTTACAATATCACAAAATGATACATCCCCCTAGCCATCACCCATTCAAGAAATAGAGCATTGGAGGACCAGGGATTTAGCTCAGTGGTTCCAGTGCCTGGCTGGCCTTGAGCTCAGTGATCCTGCCGCCTCAGCCTCTCAAGTGCTGGGATTGCAGGCATGCGCCAGACTGGAACCAATAATTGTAATTTTAAGAAATCTGCAACTTCCAGGAACCAGTTGAAATTACCCAAGGCAATCACATTCCTTTGTTAAATTTAGGCTCCTTCCCTAACAGACTCATCATACCCTAAATTCCACAGGAATACTCAGTCCATAAATTGGATCCCTTGAGAAAATAAAGAGCTAGAACCTGACTCTAAAATAAAGGAGCAAGTTGAAAGAAATCTCCACCCCCCCAAAAAAGTTTAAATTACCTATTTAGAAAAACCCAAAACTGGACTGACTCTTATAGAACAGCCGGGGGGGAGGCATATTCTCACAGGGTTTCCACCCCTTGAGAGAAGCCTAAGTGAGCCAGGTGTGGTGGTCATGCCTGTAATCCCAGTACTTGGGTGGCTGAAGCAGGAGGATCACCACACGTTTGAGCTCAGCCTCAGGTACATAGTGAGTTCCAGGACAGCCTGAACTATGGAGCCAGACCCCTCCTCCCCCTTCCCCCGCCCCCAGTGCATAAGAACAGCATAAATGTTCCCTGTTCCAAAACATAAAGCATCTCACCCCTCTGAGGAGCCGCACTTCACTCCTGAATACGTCCTAAATCTCTCCCTAATAAATCCTTCTCTTGCCTCTTATGGATGTGTCCCAAAAATTATTTTTCCATGATGGGAGTCAGTGAGTCTGCAAATTTATTCTACAAAAGAGTGGGTTAAATTCCTTATTTCAGCCTGGCATGGTGGCTTATGCCTGTAATCCCAGCACTTGGGAGGCAGAGGCAGGAGGATTGCAGAGAGTTCAAGGCTGGCCTGAACTACAAAAAAAAAAAAAAAAGGCATTGAGAAGCTGGAGGTGTATGGGTCTGGGGCTATATACCTAGCGACTCAGGAGACTAAGGCAGAAAGATTGCAAGTTCAAGACCAGGCTGGGCAATTTGGAAGGACTCTGTCTCAAATAAAAGGGGTAGAGATGAGCTCAGTTATCATTTTAGGTCTTATTCCCAAGACTGTATTTCTTTTAAAGGGAGTGGGGGTGCAGTTCTTCTTCATAAGGAAGAGCGAAGGTTAGAAGAACTGGCTGAGAGGCGAGCTGGCTCTGTCAGGTGGAGAATGTTTTACCCGAAGCCTGCCTGGTCTCTGGAGGGGCCACTGAGGAGCTGATGTGTCTGGCTCAAGCTGAGGACCGGCCAAAGTTCAGGGACCCACGGGGAGGACAGAAGCTAAACCAAAGTGTAGTGAACAAGCATTTGTTTTGATTGATCAATGGGGACCAGAAGTTCATCTAAGCTTTTATGAGGCAAAGTATTGGAATTTGGAATCTGCATCTGGCCTTGTCATAGATAAGTAAGGGGGCATCCATGAGCCTTAGCTGAGTCATGGTGGGGGAGATATGTTTCTTTGCAGTAGACTCAGAGCACAAAAACTGTGCAGGTGGCGAGGGGTGTTCAACCTTCCCTGTTTTCCTGAATCACAGGGCTTGGGTCAAGTCCCACACTGTTATGGAGAACTTAACAAGGATTCGGCTAAGGTCTCCGCTCCAAGTAGAACTGCTGGGTTAACACACGGGGCTTCATTTTGATGAGATGCCAGACTTTTCCAGAGTGGTTATCAATTTGCACTTCCAGGGGATGACGATTCTAGTTCATGTGGCCACTGATAATAGAAGGTTGTTACAAAGATACCTCTGGTACCAAGCTACACTAAAAGATGCAAGGTTTTATATAACTGTGATACTTGTTATTGCTACATTACTGGTATTCAAAGTGTATTTATGCTCCATAATTCTACAGGTCTCCAAAAATTGTGTATGATATTCACCTTTTGATATAGACATCTGCCTTACATTTTTGGAAGAGTAAGTATGTCTAACAATGGCTATTTTACAACAGAGACACAATTACATCACTAGGATTACACCAATTATGTATAGTTCTATACTTAAGGCCCTTTTTCTATTAACATTAGACAGTGACTCGACCACTAGAACAACCATGTTTAGTAACCGAAATAGCCTCCTAACTATGCTTTTATTCCTATATGTTTTGTATGCAGGTAGATTTGTAATAGTTGAGTTCACTACTCCAGTTGCATATGTTAAATATTACTGATCTTCTCTCCTGGGTGTTTAACAATTAAAGTTTAAGAGATTGAAACAAGAGAAGTAACTGGGCTAAATGGCAGCCAATATTTTGGCCCTGGCCCTCCAATGTCAAATACAACAACTAAAGATCCAAGACATGAAGAAATCTTCTCCATGAGATGATACTGATGGTTAACACTAATGGAAGAGCTGAGAGACTCTGCCTGGTTCCAAGGTACTCCCTGAGGAGACTTGTTCGACCTTGTTAGATAGTAATAGATTAACTTTATTTAATACAGGTCTCATTATAACTTGTTCTTAAACATTCAGTAGAAAAGCATGAAAAAAATTGCTTTTACATGCTTATTACTGACCATAGGCTGCCAAATTCTAAGTGACCATATACATGAAAACAACTAAGGTACTAGACATTTTTTGTTTTACTTATATCCCCCAGATATGCTTTATAAACACATTTTAGTGCTAATTTGCAACGTGGTTTTCATGTTAGGCTTATTATATCAGCTCCCTAGAAGGAGTCCTTGTCTGCAATCTTCTCTACGTACCTGCTCCTTTTCTCCCCTAACCGCAGTTAGGGACAGCCTTGTATATGATAACTTTATGGACATTTAATTCAATTTAGCATATTATGGGTTCTCACATAAGGACAAGCCATTGTTGAGTGGCTTTTTTCCCCCTAAAAATACATTTACATAAAATGAAAAGAAAGGGAGATATGTTGGGAACCATACTGTTTGGAAACCTCAAGGTCAAAATTGACCAGGCCTTCCTGCTTGAAGACAACTTTGGACTTAACTCTTGTTTTCACCTCTGATAGCAACAAAGACCGGATGGTTACACATGCTGTGATGCCTCAGGGCAGAACTGCTGAGGATCTGTCTGACCTCTCAAGGACTATTGCTGACATCTGCCTCCCCCCCACAACTTCATCTACATAACTTCTCTAGGACTATTTTTGGTGTCTCCTCGTCTTTCTGGCTTTTAAAAATGTAGCTAATAAAAAGTATGGCTGGCTGGAGTCAGGGATCCTGGCTGCCCAGAGTAGTGTGGGTAAGGCCCAAGCTCAGCTTCTCTGAGTCTCATTTCTGCCTAATTATTATTTCACCGTGTGCGGTCGACTCACAGGAGACTAGAACACAAAAGTTCTAGTCATGTCCCCGGTTTCCCACAGGTTGTATAGTTTTGTCAGTGTGGTAGATGCAAACAGTGTCAGTGAGTTTCACTGCTTTTCCTTCATTACGGAGATTATTTCAACACCATCTACAAAGGGTCTTTCTGCTTTTTTTCCCTCCCCAGTACAAGAACTGAGCCAAGCCTTTTCTGTCTCCTAACTCCGTTCTTTCCCTTTCTTTTGAGACAGGGTCTCGCTTTGTAGATCAGGCTGGCCCTGAGTTCAGTCTCAAACTCTCATCACAGCAATCCTCCTGCCTCTGCCTCCCGAGTGCTGGGATTACAGGCGTGAGCCACCACGCCTGGTGTTGTGTTATGTGGTACTGGTTGCTGCTGGGCGCGAGTCTCCGTGCTCAGTATTGTATGTGGTTAACGGGATCGAACCCAGGTCCTTGAGCTTGCAAGAAAGGCGCCGGAACCACTGAGCTAACTCCCCAGCCCCACCTTTCCTTTGTTTTAAATCTTCCTGCCTCAGCCTTCCAGATTGCTGGTGTTTCACGATGGGCAGCAGCCCCGCTCCCCCCTTTTTTTCTTTTTGCAGTACCAGAGATACAACTCAGGACCTTGTGTTTGCCAGGCAGGTGTGATGCCACCGAGCTACATCCCTGCCCGAGATTCATTTTTCTATTGGAATGTTTTGTGTTTTTCTCATGGATCTGTGAGAGCACAGCTAGTCATATACCCTTGTCCTCCTCTATCGGGGAGTTGTCCCCTGGGGACAAGTGTGCAACTTCAGGAGGGACACACATGGAGCAGTAAGGGAGGAGGGGGACACTCTCCTAACCAGTCAGATCAACCTAATCAACCCCAGCGATCAACAGGGTGACACACGTTGCCCCCCTCACATCCGTCAGTATTTTGGAATAATAAATGGAGGCTTAGAAGGTTCTGAACTGAGAAAGACCAAGATCTGGGAGACCCATGTCTAATTTGTTGTTACTCGTTCTTAATAGTGGACATTGACTCCAGGGCCTTCACTGAGATAAATAATCTCCACCCCCTTGATGTGGTACCAGGGATCGAACTCAGAGGACTTTGTACTTGCAGTAAGTAGGCACCGTACCACTTGAGCTAAATCCCCAGCCACACTAAGTATCTTAAAAGTGACTTCTGCGAGGCTCTTACAGTATTTGAGCCTCATTAGAGTCTTCTAAAAGAGCCCCATATCCCCATTTTTCAGGTGTACTTTTTCATCATCGTTGTGTTATCTGTTGGAAGGCGACCTGGAACTTCTTCAGGTTTTTCCTTGGACACAGGTTCCTCACCTAGATGAGTCTGAAAATTGTGTTAGTTTTTCCTTTTTGAGACAAGGTGTAGCTGGGTAGCTCAGGCTGGCGGCGAACTCACTATATAGTCCACGCTGGGCTCGAACTCACGACGATTCTTTCGCCTCACCCTCCCAGGGCTAGGATTAGGTAAGCGCCACTACACCGAGCCACACCAGTTATCAAACGCCTTTTTTCGACCCTTCCAAACCAATTCGCCTGGCTAAGCTTGGTGTTCTCGCGAGAGTTTGTTCTCGAGGATCATGTGACAGCCCAAGATGGCGGCGCCCAGCGATACTGAAGACGAGGCGGCAGTTTACCTCATAGTCAGTGGTATCCCCTCTGAGTTGCGCTCGGCCCAGCTAAGGAGCTACTTTAGCCAGTTCCGGGAACAGCGCGGCGGGGGTTTTCTCTGTTTTCACTACCGGCATCGGCCGGAACGGGTCCCTTCCCAAGCAAGTACCGACTCTGCCTTAACTTCGACAGACTCTGGCGTTGAGAGCCAGGTTTTCACCCAGACTGCGGCCACCGATGCCCGCTTTGCTCCCACTCGGGACTCTGGTCGGGTCCAGAGCCACACCTGCTGCTGCGTCATTTCGGTTCGGGGTTTGACTCAAGCCCAGAGGCTTCTTCGCATGTACTCCGGCCGCCGATGGCTGGATTCTCAGGGCACTTGGCTTCCGGGTCGCTGTCTCATCCGCAGACTTAGGTTACCCACTGAAGCATCAGGTACGAGTAAAAAAGATAATGGACTGGGTATACGTACCTTTCCTGAGACATGATGAAGATAGGTTAGGCCTCTGGTTTTGGCTTTTTAGGACTACAGGTCATCTCTAGGTGTTTTCAGGCTACATTTGCACCCTAGTTTAACTCAGGCATTATAAACAAAAGAGAGGCAAATTTGGATGATCTTCCATTTACTTCTAAGAGCTTTATGTCTGAGAAGTTGTTTTTCTTTTTTTTGAGACAGGGTCTCCCTTTTGTAGGTCAGGCTGGCCCTCTGCTCAGCCTCAAACTCACATCACAGCAGTCCTCCTGCCTCTGTCTCCTGAGTGCTGGCATTACAAGCGTGAGCTACCACACCCGGCACTGTGGTATGCGGTACTGATTGCTGGTGGGCATGAGTCTTCATGCCCAGGATTGTATGTGGTTACGGGGATCGAACCCGGCACCTTGCGCTTGCAAGACAGGCATCGGAACCACTGGGCTAAATCCCTTGTCTTTTTTTTTTAGGGGTCAGGGTCTCAGCAGGTGCTTAGAGGTGGGGAGCCCTGGGTTCGGTCCCCAGCACCATCCCCCCAAAAGAGAAAGGTCAGCAGGAGCCAAATTTGGCCTTAGCCAAAGTGATGAGAAGCGGTGTGGAATTGGTGGTAGTTCCATCAGGAAAGGAGGGAGGGACTCTGCAGAAATTTGAAAGAAACAGCATGAGGGTAATGACTTTGAACCTTTACCTATTTCTGGCTGGAGCCTTTGGGTTTCAGAATCCATTTATCAGCTGAGCAAAGTGGTACACGCCTATTTCCCAGTGCTCTGGGAGGCTGAGGCAAGAGGATCACAAGTTCAAGCCCAGTGTGGGTAACTTTGAGACCCTGTCTCAAAATAAAAACTTAAGGTGGGAGTCCTGGGGATGTAGCTCAATATGAAGACCCTGGGTTCAGTCCCCCATACTCAAAAATAAATCCATTCTTCTCCTTCCCTCCCAAGGTTTGGGCTCCTTTCCCTTTAAGACACGAAAGGAGCTGCAGAGTCGGAGGGCTGAGAATGAAGCCTTCACCCTGGCTGACCTAAGGCAGCTGCCGGAGCTGAACCCCCCAGTACTGATGCCCAACGGGAACGTGGGGACTCCTCTGCGGGTCTTTCTGGACTTGATCCGGGCCTGCCGCCTTCCGCCTCGGATCATCACCCAGCTGCAGCTCCAGTTCCCTAAGACAGGCTCCTCTCGGCGCTACGGCAATGTGCCTTTCCAGTACGAGGACTCAGAGACTGTGGAGCAGGAGGAGCACGTGTACACAGCAGAAGGCGAGGAGATCCCCGAGGGATCCTGCCTAGTGGATCCACCGGAGGATGAAGAGCCTGAGGACGAAGGGGAGAAGGAGGAGGAAGGGTCCTTTTCAGACGATGTGAGCACCGTATGCCACTTTGGCCTTGCAGGTGGCTTAGAGGCGCCACCATTAATGACACCACTCTTTTACTGTGGCTGTTTGTTTGTTTCTGAGACAGAGTCTCACTATGCTGGCCTCAAATTCGCTATGTAGCCCAGGCTGGTCTTGAACTTATGGTGATTCTCCTGCCTCAGCCTCCTGAGTGCTGCCACTACAGGCGTGAATCACCCTGCCTGGCTCCTTTCATCGAGTTCTCTGAGAGTTCTTAACCTGGGGTCCTCAAGAGTATTGTGAGGCCTATGAGAACTCACTGACTCACTCGAATGTAAAACTATTTGTATGTGGATATGTTGCATTTTTTTAAGGAGGTTCCAGAGTTTTTATCAGGAGATTCTCCAATTGGACTTCTTTTCATTCTCAGGAATGTAAGGAGGGTTCCTTTTCACAGATGAAAACATAATGGCCATGAGATGTGTAATAACCTGTCTACGATGATTTGAGGAGATAGAGGTAGGGGGAAGCGAGTCCCCCTTGCTGCTTCTGTCATGGGGCTGAGCGATCAATCACCTCTGCATTCTGACCTTGAGTCTTGGATTGAATGCCAGCTTCCACTCTAATCTTGGCAGCAAAGTGGTCATTTTTTTAGCCATCTTTCTCCAGACTTGGTTTGTCTGTAGGGATTTATTAGGAAACCAGTTCCATTTGTTTTTACATGTACACTGGGTACAAAGTAATGCTCCCATGTTTCAAAGCTCCCAGTCCAGTGCTGCTACATCTTCAGTGTGGCCCTGTCCTGGCTTTTCTGTAGCCCCTGTTCTGTGTTCGTGATTCCTGTGGCCTCTTGGGGTTCAGCTGGGATGGGGACCCCAGGCTTCAGGCTAGGAGTAATCCCAGCATTCCACAAGTCCAGTCAAGCGCTTGTAAGCCAAGGGCTAGTATAGGATTCCCAAGACGTTCCAAGACCCATTTCTTGCCCTCCAAGAGCTTAAAATCTCTCTGAAGGGAGAGAACCAGCATGTGGAGATGAAGCATGGAGGAGTTACCTGGATTTCTGTGCTGCTCTGTCACTTTCTTGGTGAACTGTCACAGGCAAACCATTTTACTCCTCTGAATCTGGAGAATGGGAAGCATGGTGTTTACTTTACAAGATCACTGGGATGATTTAAAGATAATTCTAGGAAGAGCCCAACATAACAGCAGTATGTTAGTCCTTGTCCCTTCTTTCTTTGTGACATATAAAGGCCTAATCAGCATGCTCATTAGCACTGAGAATGCAGAGATTAGTGAGAGGCCTGTGGGGCCAGGTGTGAGGACATCATGGAGGGGCTAGGACTTGAAGGGACAAGGAAGATTTAACCAAAGGGAGAAAGGATTCAGGAGAGGAAAGCATATTTTGGGCAAGGGAAACCACATAGCCAGAGAGAGAGCTAAGAGTGAGTTAGGCTGGGAAAGGAGCAAACTGTGTTGAGAAATGTCAGGGATGGAGAGAGGGACCAAATCTGCTGTTTCTGGAGAAACCTGAGGGAGTGGAGCCGGGGCCTGTCTCACAGTCCCCTGTGCCCTAAACCCCTCCTAGGCATGAGGCCAGTAAGTGGACTGGTGTGTCATCTCTCCCACCTTCTCCCAGGACGATGACCGCGGTGAGGAGTGGGAGCGGCACGAGGCGCTGCACGAGGATGTGACAGGGCAGGAGCGGACCGCAGAGCGGCTCTTCGAAGAGGAGATCGAGTTGAAGTGGGAGAAGGGCGGCTCTGGCCTGGTGTTCTACACGGATGCCCAGTTCTGGCAGGAGGAAGAAGGAGGTGAGACTGTGGGTCACCTCACTGCCGTGCCAAGTACATAGGATATCTAGGAGAGGGATTTACCCGGGCTTATGGTCAGCTGGCTCCACTTTGGGCCGTGGTAAGGCAGGGCGTAGTGGGGGAGCGCATGGGGCAGGAAGCCCATTCACTTCCTAGCAAGGACACAAGGAGAAAAAGCCCAGAGCCCACAGTGTCCCCTATAAGGACACATCCCCATTAACCTAAAATCTCTCCCTAGTTCCCACCTCTTAAAGTTTCTGTCACCTCCCAATAGCCAACTGGGGACTATGCCTTTAACACACGGGCTTTGGGGGTGGTTAAGATTCAGATGGTAGCAGGCAAGCAGGACCCCTGTGCAAGGGCAGAGGTGTTGCTTTTCACATTTTCTCGGGGTTCTCTGTCCCACATGGTGCATGCCCCGGCAGTGAGTCCAAAGAAAGAGATGAGGAACAGCTCACCTTTACTATGTGTAAGAGCCCAGTTGTCACCCCCGGTGTTGAGAGGGAAGCACTTCTGTGGAGAGATCAGTAGAATGGATAGAAAAGCCTCCCCTCAAGGGCCGGGAATATAGCTCAGTGGTCCCGGCGTCTGTCTTGCAAGCGTAAGAGCCCGGTTCGATTCCTGGTTAACCATATACAATACTGGGCGTGGAGACTCACGCCCAGCAGCAACCAGTACCACATACCACAGTGCCAGGCGTAGTGACTCACGCCTGTAATCCCAGCACTTGGGAGGCAGAGGCAGGAGGATTGCTGTGATGTGAGTTTGAGGCTGAGCTCAGGGCCAGCCAGAACTACGAAGCAAGACCCTGTCTCAAAAAAACCTAAAAAGAAAAGCCTCCCCTCCACTTTAGTTCTGAATCCCCTTCCCAGAAGAGAGACTTTAAAACATGAACAAAAATCCCAAGTCCTGCAACACGTGTCTAATGGGCATCTCCTGGATGCTTTTGTACCCCGCAGACTTTGATGAACAGACAGCCGATGACTGGGACGTGGACATGAGTGTGTACTACGACCAAGGTACCGGGCCACGGGGTGGCAGGGCTGGGAGATGTCAAACCAGTGTCCTGGCCGTGACGACTCTGCAAGATCTGCTTCACAAAGGCTGAGCCAGGGCCACCCCCAAGGCAGCCCGCTCTACAGTCAGCCCGTTTCCATGACAGCGGTTCTGGTGTCTTCGTGACCTTGGTCCTAGGACCCAGACACCAAAGTCCACAGGTGTTCAGATCCCCTCTGTAGCGTGGCGTAGTTCTCGCTCACAGCCGACACAGCCCTCCATATACTTTAAATCACCTCTTGAAACATCATTTCTAGATTTACTTATAATTTCAGTTATAATAGGTAAATAATTGTTATACTGAAGGTTTTTTGTTTGAACCAGGGTCTCTGGATAGCCTAGATCTTGTTATTTCTGCCTTAGTCTCCCAATGTTGGGATTATAGGCATGTGTCACCAGTCCCAGTTAAGAGAATGAGGAAATAAAATCTGTGCTCAGTCCATATGGCTGCAGTTTCTCCAGGTATTTGCAGTCTATCTGTGGTTGAGTCCACAGATGCACATTCTATAGATGGGGCCAAGTACTTGCCATCCGTAGCTGAGTACATTAATTGCTGTTTTTTCCCCTTTGCATGGAGGAAGGACACCTGGAGAAGGTCTGCAGGGAGCTTCAGTCTGATGGGCAGGCCCTGATGAAGTTGGGTGGTCACAGCCTGGGATCTGCTCAGAGCTTAGTTCTGCAGGGAAAAAAATGACCTGGGGCTGGGGACTTTTCTGCACTGTAATTTCCTCATCTGTAAGATGGTGAGAGCCGTGGCTCCAACTGTAGTCCAGGGAGAGAGGTAATATAATAGGACACCATGAAAATGAATCACTAAACCTTGTGAGAGGATCTTAGAAACCTGATCCCCTCCCTTATGCCAAGACCCTTCCACAAACTCAGCCTTGGTTTCCCAGATGGTGGAGACAAAGACGCCCGCGACTCAGTGCAGATGCGTCTGGAACAGAGGCTCCGTGATGGCCAGGAAGGGGGCTCCGTGATTGAACGCCAGGTGGGCACCTTTGAGCGCTACACTAAGGTGAGTAGCTCTGTGCCCAGCCCTGAGCCCTCTTTTCCTTCTCTGCCTCCATTCCTTCTCTGCCCATCTATCCATTCCCTAGAGGGAGCCCCATTTCTTGAGTTGTCCTTTTCCACAACAGGGCATTGGCCGGAAGGTGATGGAGCGGCAGGGCTGGGCTGAGGGCCAGGGCCTGGGCAGCAGGTGCTCGGGGGTGCCTGAGGCTCTGGATGGTGATGGCCAACACCCCAGATGCAAGCGTGGATTGGGGTGAGTGTGGCTGAAGGACTTCCCAAGAGCCTGAGTGAGCCTTTCAGCTGTGACCCCCCAGAGAATGAGCTTCAGAACAGTGAGGAGGAAAAAGTGGATATGACACTTTACTATTTGTGTTGGACTAAACCCTCAGGTTTAAGAGGGTTATTGATTCTCTGAGACAGTCATCGCTCCCAGTTTAATTCTAGACTTGCCAATTGGCAGGAAGTCTGTAGTAATGGTAAGAAAATATCTGAGGTCCCTGGCTGCTGACATTATCCAAAGATTTAAAGCTTTCCATGTTAGGGCTTGGACTGTGGTTAGGCAGTCCAGGTGTTGCCTAGCACGTGGAAGGACCTGGGTTCAATTCCCAGCACTGCTAAAAACAAAAAACCCAGCAGTCTTTGAGAGAAGCCAGAAATGACTAGTTATTTCCCTATCCTTTCCCAACCCCTTAACTGGGCTTTCCGAGAGCTGCAGTCTCCATAGGAGCCCTTTCTAAAATCCAGGTATCACGGAGAAAAGCTACAGCCCTTCGGGCAACTGAAGAGGCCCCGTGGAACTGGCTTGGGACTCATCTCTACGATCTACGATGAACCCCTACCCCAGGATCAGGGGGAGTCAATTCTCCGCCGCCAGCCACCCACCAGCATGAAGTTTCGGACAGACATGGGCTTTGTAAGGGGTTCCAGTCGGTCCTCAGATCACCCCTCAGAACCTGAGTGAGGGCTGCACACAGCTGCCGGACGGCGCCCTTTGCCCAGGCCTTGCCCGCTGCTGCACAGAAAGTAACCTGGAAGCAGCAGTCTGTGGGCTTTTTCAGAGCGCTTGGTTCTGACCTGCCCACTGGTTCTCTACCTCAAGGACACTTACAAAAAGCCCCCCTCCGATCCCTTGAGTATCGGGGGGCTTAATGACCTCTCGGTCACCCCTCTCTCCATTAATCCTGCTCCCGCTTTGGGCTTGCCTAGTATCGAGAAGCTGGACCACCTGAGGTCAAACAAGTGTCTTCCTTGGGCGTCGGGAGGAGGTCGCTACGAAAGCCAGAGAGAGGAAAAGGATCGGAAGAGGAGAGGTCTGTGGGGCCGTTAAGATCTTGGGGTGGGCCCTCCACTACTTCTACCCACTGGCTGGGTCCTAGCTGCTGCCAGAGGTGGCCTGAAGTCTGCGGCGTAAGGACAGAATAAAAACGTGTGGCTGAACCTCGCTTCTCTTGGAACTCGGCGTGAGGGAAAAGTCGGAGGAGTCCGACTCTGGGAGTCCTTGTGATACCTGTGCTTCCCGAGAGAGAGAGGCGCCTGCGCGGCCCCGCCCTTGCTGGATACGTCGTGTCCTCTTTCCCGATGTAGGGGCGGGACTTCCTTCCGACGCTTCCGGCCCGGCGCGGAAGTCCCGCTAGTCTTCGTGAAGGGTTGCTCACCCTCTTGGAAACCTAACGCGTGCTGCCGCTATTGCGCTTTAGACGGCTCCTGGGACTGCTGGCAGCCCGCATCAAATTGCGAGGCAGTGCTTCCCTGCCCTCTGGCGAAGTTCTGTTCCCTCTTGGCTTGCCTGATCCGCACCGGCCCGCGTTCTGCCCATGGCGGCGGCCGCTCCGGCCACAGCCTTCGGGCAGGCGGTGATCGGTCCCCCGGGCTCGGGAAAAACCACGTACTGCCTGGGCATGAGTGAGTTCCTGCGCGCGCTGGGCCGGCGTGTGGCAGTAGTGAACCTGGACCCAGCCAATGAGGGGCTGCCCTACGAATGCGCAGTGGACGTGAGCGAGCTGGTGGGGCTTGGCGACGTGATGGAGGCGCTGCAACTCGGGCCCAACGGTGGTCTGCTCTACTGCATGGAGTACCTGGAAGCCAACCTGGACTGGCTGCGTGCCAAGCTCGACCCCCTGCGCGGCCACTACTTCCTCTTCGATTGCCCCGGCCAGGTGGAACTCTGCACACACCACGGGGCCCTGCGTAACATCTTCTCTCAGATGGCTCAGTGGGACCTCAGGGTGCGTCTCGTGTCGGTCAGACCCATTTTACTGACGGAGCAAGTCAGACAGGGAGGACACATGCCACGTCCCCATGTCACAGTGAGGTAGGGCTAAGTTGTTTTGGAGTTAAATAGTTGTGAGTTCGAATTTTGGCTGTGCCACTACTGATTCACTGTGCAGTCTGAGTAAATCATCCCTTTTGAACTTTGTTTTCTAGTCTGTAAAATGGAAGTGTTAGTACCCAGCTTAGGATTTTGGAAAGTAAGGTAGAGGATATAGAGAGAGTGGCGGGGCGATATGTTCTAAGTTGGGAGGCAAAAGCGTGTAGGCAGATGCAGTGGAACTTGTACCTGGTGCCCAGTGGGAAGTTCAGTGCGAGGCATCTTTAAGAAAAAAAAATGACTATGTACTAACTCCTCATATGTATTCACTGTGTATTGCAAACATACAAGTAATAAAAATCTCTATTAAAAATGCCCATGTCTCCTGGGAGGACGATGTAATGGCGGGTATTAGTACAAAACAGAAGCAGAGAGACAGCATGAGGGAAGACTTACACTCACTCTGTGTCCTCAAGCTCCCAGTATGATAAGAGAGATAGAGGAGCTTGATGTCCCCTGATGGCTGAGTTACTGTCACCCTCTCTTGTCCTCCTAGCTCACTGCTGTTCACCTTGTGGATTCGCATTACTGTACAGACCCAGGCAAGTTCATTTCAGTTCTGTGCACCTCCCTGGCCACCATGCTGCATGTGGAGCTGCCCCACGTCAACCTCCTTTCCAAGATGGACCTCATTGAGCACTATGGGAAGCTGGGTAAGAGCTCCTGTTTCCAGCAGGCCAGGACAAGGGCAGCAACTGGGCTAGAGTGAAGCGTAGGTCTCAGCTAAAGGAAGCTGCCTTTGGGACCATGCATGGCCTTGTGACACTAGCTACAACAGCCCTGAGTCTTATTCTTTTTCTTTGTATGGTTCTGTGGTAAACGCTATTCGAGATTTTGGAGATAACAGCTACGATGGTGGCATGTGTTACAGAGGAAATAAGATGATAGAACAGTGGTGGCTGGAGGTAAACAGTGCCTCAGTGATCTGGAGCACTGGTGTCTGAGCTGGCATCTGAATGGTACTGAGAAGCCAGCAGGAGGACTGTCATAGTCAGAGGGCTGCGAGGAATAAAGGCTTCATCTTTGGGTGGGTTTAACAATGTTATCAACCAGGCTGGGAGGTCCAGGATCAAGGTGCTGGCAGACCGGGGGTTGGGGTCGGGGGGAAATGACAGCCTGCTTCTGGCTTGTACACAGCTACCCTGATGGCCATAACCTCATGGGAGAGACACTAGAGTCGGGACAGGTGTCAAATGGGGAAAATTGAGGAGAAGCAGGCCAGTATGGAGCAAAGGAACTGTCTGATGTCCCAGTGACCTACATTTTCTCCCTGTAGAATTGATGTTCTGCTCTGCTGAAGGCATCTGTTCTCCCAAATGGCATCCCTAGCTGTGAAGGAACTAAAGAATAGCAGCTAAATGGCCAGCACACAAGCAGGGAGGGAGGTTATCAGTAAAGGGACATGATACTTACGTTGTCCAGGGCAGTCCATGTCCAGCAGTCAGGACATGGAGGGACATCAGTACGTCAGAGGAACCAACTCAGCCCAGAGTCCTTCCGCTTCCCTTAGGCCAGAGCTGGGAGCCTACTTTCCTTCTTTTAGTGCGAAATTGTTCACTGAGTGGAAGCAGGTGCCTCAGAACATCTATTCTGGTCTCCTCACTTTACAGTAAGAAGGAACTGACCCGAATAGAGAAAGTCATTTACCCAGGAGGCCAGAGTGAATGCAGCTCTACCGGGCCAGCCCCTACACAGTCACAGTGTGCCAGGCCCTGGGGGTGCGAGCTGTGTGAGCTTCCTGAGGCGACGACTGAGCATGATTCTCAAACCTGTTTGACATTATTATTTACTAGTATTGCTCAAGCACTTGTTTGTACTAGCCACCAGCATTTATTTATATCATTTAATCCTCACAACAGGCCCATGAGGGGCAGACCTGTCTGTATGGCTTGTAAATAGCACAGCCTCCAGGTAAAAAACCAAGTATTTACTTCCTGGTAATTCTGTGTGCCTGCAGCAACAAGTATTTGAACGAAGAAAGAGGAAAGAAAGGAGAAGAAATTACGGTTGTAGTTCTCAGGCATTACTGTGCATTTTTGTTTGCAGCGTTGGGATTGAACCCAGGGCCTGGTACACGCTGAGCACGTGCTGTGCCAGTGAGCTATGCTCTGAGTCTGTCCAGTCCTCAGGTCTTTAATCTGGTGCCAGCTGCTCCTAAATCCTGCTTTTTCTCCTTAGCCTTCAACCTGGACTACTACACAGAGGTCCTGGATCTCTCCTATCTGCTCGACCACCTGGCTTCTGACCCTTTCTTTCGCCACTACCGCCAGCTCAATGAGAAACTGGTGCAGCTCATTGAAGACTACAGCCTGGTCTCCTTTATCCCTCTGAACATACAGGTACTGAGTACTGAGGAACTCTTTCCTTAGCCCTACACTGCAGTATGCCTGGGACTCCCTCGCCAAGAACACAGACAGCTTTGAGGGCCAAATTGGCCTCAGTCCTGGACGTGGCTGTCGATAGCCATAACTTCAGCTGTTGTGGGTATGAGCCTGGTAACGTGGGTGGACCAACTTTGGCCTATCTGTTCTGTATGCTTGAGTCCTCTCAGTATGGAAATGGAGGAGTCAAGAAAATCATCAACAAGGGCCTTGACCAGGACCAGGGACAAGCGTGTCAGGCCCGTTCAGCTGGGCAGCTGTGTTGAAGGTATAAAGCAGCACCATCCCCATGCCACTCGCCTTGCACCCCGCAGAGATAGCCTGGGAGCTGCAGTTGTGTGTTAGGTGCCTTTGTGCAGCTACTGTGTCTTCCCTTCCTAATGCCACACTTTTCTCTCATAAGATGGTAGGATGCTGTCTGCAGTAGGAATGAACCCAGGGTACAAGTGTGTACAGAAGAGCTCACTGTTCCAGTCTGAGTGGTTGTAGTCAGGAAAGATGGAGCTTAGGCAGGGCTCTGGGGACATTTAGAGCCACACCAAGCCCAGGAAACTCCATGTCCAGGGCCATCACGAGGTGAGATCAAGCAGGTGTATTCGGAGGCTGTGGGCAAGTTGGAACAGCCTCAGTTCTACACACTGTTTCCCTCACAGTCTTTGTTTCTCCTCCCTGCTCAGGACAAAGACAGTATCCAGCGAGTCCTGCAGGCTGTGGACAAAGCCAATGGCTATTGTTTCGGGGTCCAAGAGCAGCGAAGCCTGGAGGCCATGATGTCAGCCGCAGTCGGAGCTGACTTCCATTTCTCCTCGTATCCTTGCTCGCTGGCTTCACTCACTTCCTGGCCATGGGTGATATGTGGGGATTGAGAATGGCCGCAGGTGCAGTCATCACCCTTGTGGGTCACTGCCTTGTACCGACCAGTTAATTGGGCATGCTGGTGACATTTTATGTACAAAGGCTGATCCCATCGAAGCGTGCAGGATTGGCTGTGCCAGGATGAGGAGCGTACTGACAAGAGCAACAAGCACGGAGGCCTAGCAAAGCAAAGGGAGAAGGGCAAGGGCTTCGGTTTGGTGGTGTGTGTCTGTGAAGAGGGGAGGTGCGGGGAGGCAGGCGGGGCTGGGTGCTGAGGGCTGTGAAGAATGTTCTAAGGAGCGTGGGCTTCAGCTCCTGGGTGGTCAGGAGAGCACTTGGGGTTGCATACTTTGGAGGCTTCTCAAACCCAGTCAACCCCTCTTACTTGTAGCCTTATGCCATAGTTTGGAGGAAGGGGTGTAGGAAGTCTGCCAGACGTGGTTGGAGAGCCCACATCAGTAGAGGCCAGACCCTAAGCAGGCCAGTCCTCTGCCTGCGCCATTAGCCTTGACACACCTGCCCTCAGCACACTGGGTATCCAGGAGAAGTACCTGGCACCCTCCGACCAGTCGGTGGAACAGGAAGCCATGCAGCTGTAGCAGCACGTTGGGTCCTGGAGAACAGGGTGTGTAACCAACCGCAGAGACCGTGGAGGCTCCCAGGGAGCAGCTGGCAGGCTGCAGACTGCAGACCCAAGCACAAGTCCTCCCTGTCAGCACGAGGAGGCTGGCAAAGGGACACTCAGCTCTGCAAAGGGCTCTGGACAGAAAGCCGGGCCAAAGGCCGGCCCCACCACACGCGGAGTGGTGTCCTTCAGCTCTGGGCCCTGCCGCCAGGAAGCTGAGAACTGTCTCCAGTTGGGTTGTGTCCCAGTGTTCTATAATACAAGAGTTTTCTCTCTACTTTTTGTGCCTTCCAAACTTTTCTTCAGTCCTCCCAGCCCAGGGGTTGGGGCAGAAGAGAACATCACTGTTCTGCTGGCACATCCTCTTCCTCCATGCTGGTTAGCATTTCTTCAGAGAATAGGATCCGTCCCGCACTCTCCAGTGATGTTCTGTGCATGGTCGGTTCTAACAGGACCCCTCTAGCTGTCTTCACAGGTAAATGCTTCCTGTCAGACCAGATGGTAATGTTCTATTTTTACTGTATTTATTTCATTCTATCTTATTTCTAGTAAGTGTTAACTAGTTAATGTTTAAAAGATTAAAGCCTTACTTCAAAAATGAAATATGCAAAATGAGTTGTCTGTAGAGAAATACTGAGCATATGAGAATAGAGTTGTTACAGGATGTGAAAAAAGCTGGGAAATAACTGCTGTTCTTACTGTTCCAAACGTGCGGTGGGTGCAGTTTGTACGTTGAACCAGCAGGTGGCGCCCCAGACTTACTTTTCCAGTTGTAATCTGAAGGAACTGATAGTCTAGGCAAGGTTGTTCTTGTCAGTACATATGTAGACTATTAAACACATGCAGGAGGGCTTTTTCCCCCCCTTTTCTTTCCTGCACTGGGCATTGGATTCGAGGCCTTGCACATGCTAGATACGCTCTTTACCACTGAGCTGTACTTCAGTCTTTTTTATTTTATTGAGACAGTCTTGCCAACTTGCCCAATCTGTCCTCAAACTTGTCCTTTTCCTGCCTCAGGCTCCTAAGTTGCTGGAATGACAGGTGTGTGCCACCGTGCCCAGTAGACTTGGTGTTTTACAGAGTGCCTCCACACCTCATCCTCATGTGGGTCCCCCAGCAATCTGTGGAGCTAGAGGAGGTAGGGACTGTCACTCAGCCATTCCCATCTTACAGGGAGGAAGCTGGATGGGGGCGTGGACTTCAGCGGCTGGATGCCATGGCCCCCTTTGCTGAATGCAGTGTGAATGTCCCTCATTTGCTAGACTTACTGATAAAAAGTTAGTCTTGGGCCAGGGATTTAGCTCAGTGGTTCCAGCGCTTGTCTTGCAAGCGCAAAGACCCTGGTTCGATTCCCCCAGAAACCACATACAATACTGGGTGTGGAGACTCACGCCCAGCAGCAATCAGTACTACATACCGCAGTGCCAGGCCTGGTGGCTCATGCCTGTAATCCCAGCACTTGGGACAGCAGAGGCAGGAGGATTGCTGTGATGTGAGTTTGAGGCTGAGCTCAGGGCCAGCCTGAACTACAAAGTGGAGACCGTATCTCAAAACAAAGAAACAAAAAGTTAGTCTTTGGGCCGGGGGTGTGGCTCAGTGTTGGAGAGCTTGCCTAAGAAGCCAGGAGAGAGGGAGGAAGTAGGGTTGTAAAGAAAGAACGGGCAACTAACTCCTTATCCTCACAGAAGCTTTTGAGAGTCTCACTATGTAGCCCAGGCTGGCCTTGAACTCAACAGCGATCCTGCTGCCTCAGCCTCCTGAGTGCTGGTATTACAGGTGTCCACACCACAACCAATTTCCACCACACATTTTGTAGAAAAAATTTAGGTACCCAGAGCTGATTTATGACTATTAAATCATCATCAAGGGAAAGATAGGTCACTGGTGGTTTGGGCAATTAGAGAATTCATAGGAAAATCCACTCTGAAATGGAATGAAAATGGGCTCGACAGATCTTGTGTCCCCATTTTGGCAGCCAGAGCTGAAGGCAGGGGAGCGAGGGGCCGCAAGGAGGCTGCGGTGGCCGGAGCAGCCTGACAGCAGACCGCCCCAGCTCCCACGCTTGTCTGCAGAGGGGATAATGACTGGGTGCTGCCTCCCCAGCCTCTTTCATCTGAAGAGTTCAAAGCAGCTCAGTCCTATTAATACTCTGCCCAGTAGGTGGGGAGTACTCGCCGAGCAAGCCAGGGAAACTGAGGCAGAGGCACAGCCTAGGGCTGGCTGTGAGTCACCTGTGGGACCTGGAACCCAGGAAGCCTGACGCCCAGGGTGCTGGACAAATCCTTCACCCGGGCCCGAGGGGTGGGAGCTGTGCTTTTCAAGCTGCACCAGCAGCTGTGGTCATGGGCTGTGACGCTCACCCTCAGAGGGGCCGGGCGGCGCCATTTCTAGCTTCACATTTCCTGTCCAAGCACTGTCAGCATTTATTGGAGATGGTTGGAAATGTCAGAACTTTATTTTCAAGTCTTTATGTCACAGTTAAGATTATTTTCTTCCTCAATAATTGTAGGTTTTTTGTTTTGTTTAGTTTTTGTGATGTGACAGGGTGTTGCTATGTAGCCTAGGCTGTCCTTGAACTCAGCGCGATCCTCCTGCTTTAGCCCTGTGAGTGCTGGGATTACAGGAGTGCGCCACTACATCCAGCAATCAACCTAATTTCTGGAGCAAAACCTTTATGGGTACGTTTTAGATATGCATAATGATCATACTCGTCATAGGGACTCTGTACCTGTATGACACATCTTCCTTTTTTCCCATTCCCCTCCATATTTACGACAGCTTTGTTTCCATTTTTCCTTGTTTTCTTATCCTGTCTTTCCCCCCTCCTCCCTCCTTTGTTTCCCTTCTTATTCAAACATTTTCTTCCCATTTCTCAGTATCTAGTGTACATTTTGGTACTTATTTACATTCTAGGCTTCTCACACCAGAGAAATAGTGTAGTATTTAAACGTGTGTCCAGTTTATCTCATCTAAGAGTGTGGTCTCAAAGTGCCTCATTAGCCAGGAATGTCTTAAGCTTGCCCTTCTTTATGGCAGAGTGGTACTCCATTGTATAAAAAACTCACATCTTTTTTTTATCTGTTCATTAGTTGATGGGCATTTGGGCTAAGTCCAAGATTTAGCTATTACAAAGTATGCTGCTGTAAACGTGAGTGCACGTCTCTCACTGTGCTATGATTTTCTTGTGTATGTGGTACCAGGGATCAAACGTGGGCCCTTATGCTTGCACGGTAGTTGTGGTACCACTTGAGCTAAATCCCCGGCCTTTATGATGCTTTTAATTCTTTTAGGGAGATACCCAGAAGGGGAAGAGCTCATCAAATGGAACTTTTAGTTGTAGTTGTTTGAGGAATCTCCACACCGATCTCCACAGTGGTTGCCCCAGTCTACACTCCCACCAGCAGTAAAGAAGGGTTCCCCACAGCCCCTCCAGCATTTGTTATGGGTTGATTTTGTGCTAACAGCCATTCTCTCTGGATTCTAGGTCTCCTCTGGCTCCAAATGAATTTTAGGATTGAGATGGAATCTCAGCATTGTTTAATTTGCATCTCTTTTGATAGCCAATGATGTTGAATATTTTTTTGTATATTTACTTGCTATTTC